>ML779847.1:442398-458122 GCA_009831015.1 Picea engelmannii | reverse complement strand
GTGCCACATCAGTGACATCATAAGTGTCTCTAACCAGAATAAAATGAGCACTCTTGGTTAACTTATCCACTATCACAAGAATGGAATTATGTCTATGGGATGTGAGCCGCAACCCCGCAACAAAATCCATAGAGATGACTTCCCATTTGGACATAGGAACATCATGTGGTTGTAGGAGGCCTACCGGGTGATGGTGGTCGGCTTTCACTTATTGACACTCTAGGCATTTGGTGATGAAATAGACTACATCGTCCTTCATGCCTACCCAAAAGAAGAGCTTCCTCATATCTGCGTACATCTTCTTCACACCCGGATGCACACAATAAAGTGCTCTATGGGCTTCCTTTAGTATGATGCTTCAAATATCCCCATTCTCAGGGATGTACATCCTTCCTCGATATATTAATAGTCCGTCTATTTCTAGACTATATCCTTCATACTTTGGATCTAACTGCCTCCCGCTCTATAGGTTTGAAGTAACCTTTAAATACCAACTGTCTCATTGGAGTTGTGTCAACACATGTTCCCTCAGATTGACCTTTAAGGTTACCAAGGAGAAGATACGTGGTCTCCTACTCAAGGCATCTGCGACCACATTTTCCTTTCCCTTGATGTATGAAATACCAAAATCGTACTCACTCATAAACTCACTCCATCGCCTTTGCCTGGCATTCAGATCTCTTTGAGTGAAGAGATGTTTTAAACTTTGATGGTCTGTTTTGAGCTCAAAGTTTAGCCCCACAAGATAGTGCCTCCAAATTTTCAGAGCTAGCATTACGGCTTCCAACTCTAAATCATGAGTCGCGTATAACCCTTCGTGTTTCTTCAACTTCCTTGAAGCATAGGCTATCACTCCTCCATCCTGCATTAGCACGGCCCCCAACCCTTGCTTCGAGGCATCCGTGCAGACTATGAATTCCTTTTCCATATCCGGCACTCGTAGAATTGGCGCACTGGTTAGTAACCTCTTAAGCTCAATGAATGCACTATCACATTCTTTTTCCCATTCATACCTGACCCCCTTGCGTTGCAAAGTGGTGATGGGTTTCGCTATTTTTGAGAATCCTTCTACAAATCTCTGGTAATAACCTGCTAGCCCAATGAAGCTTCTCACCTCATGGGCATTTTTCGGCACTGGCCACTCCATAATGGTCTTTACCTTTTCTAGGTCCATAGAGATTCCTTCACCGAAAATGATATGACCTAAATAGTGGATCTCTTTCTGGAAGAAGGAACACTTCAACAGCTTCCCATACAATTTGTTCTCTCTAAGGCAGGACAACACTATTCGCAAGTGTTCCTCATATTCTCTTTCATTCTTGGAATAGATGAGGATGTCATCTAAAAATACTTGTACAAAACGGTCTAAGTACTTCCGGAATATGTCGTTCATGAGGCTCATGAATATTGTTGGCGCATTGGTTAATCCAAAAGGTACTACAACAAACTCGTAATGTCCAAACCGAGTTCGGAAGGTAGTTTTTGGGATATCACCTTCCTTAATCCTTAATTGATGATACCCTTATCGCAAATCGATCTTTGAGAATACTGGTGCTCCTTTAATATGATCGAAGAGGTCATCTATTTGCGGCATTGGGTACCTATTTTTCATTGTAGCATGGTTCAAGTCCCTGTAGTCTATACACAGTTGTAAGGATACATCCTTCTTCTTTACAAAAATTACCGGTGCGCCCCAAGGTGAGACACTGGGCCTTATTAGCCCTAAGTCTAGTAACTCTTTCAACTGCATTTGCAATTCACAAAGTTCCAGCGCTGTCATCCAATACAGAGTCTTAGAGATTGGTTCTACACCAGGTTTTAGCTCAATAGTAAAATCAAGCTCCCTCTCAGGAGGTAACCCTGGTAACTCATTCGGAAAAACATCCTGAAATTCTGACAATACCGGGTACTAATCCAATGAGGGTCCCTTCCTTTCATTTACTGCTTCCACTACATAAATTCAACACCCTTGCCTCAAGCATCGCTTAACCTTCATAGTTGATATAAAGTGTAACAACACTTTTCTATGTACACCCTGGATCTCTACTGGTCTTCATTCATCATCTACACAAAGCACCCTCTTTGCGAAACAATCTACCAAAGCTCGATGAGATGCTAACCAATCCATTCCAATGATTAGGTCATATTCCCCGAGAGTAGTGACGTATACCTTCAACCTGGTAGTACACACTCCCAGGTCTACTATACAATTATCGACACTAGGTCCTACTGCTTGTTTTTCCCCTGAAGCCATCTCGACTTGTTTGAAGTCATCGTGCTCATAGGATGCCAACCCACTCTTTTCTAATGCATATATTTAAATGAAACTATCTGTCGCACCAGAATCAAACAAAATCTTAATATTAATATGATTTACGTACCTGATGACTCCACCACCGTGGATTGATGTTCGGCTTGGCGGTTATTAACCGCTGCGTAAATCTGGTGGCTGCTACTTGATCTCCCCATCGGTGCCTTTCCTTATCTATGTACGAACCCTGATTGTAACTCTAGGGAGTCACGCTGGTAATGGGGTCCTCTGCACCATCAACAGGTAACACGAGATTGAACTTGTGTATTGTTATATGACTGTCTCTGAAATGAGTTCCTTCCCTTGGAACCCCTGCCCCTACTCGTTGTTCCCTGAGATGGTCGTGGACCTGTCTGCATCGTTGGCGATGAACGAGATGATGCACTCACTGCCATTGAAATCCCTGCGGCTACTATTCTTGGAGCAACTCTGTTACCATATGGTGGTGGCCTTGAGCCCCCTCCCCTAGGAAATGTCCTCGGGGCCTTGTCTACGAATCCAAGACGATGTGGAAATGTTGGTTTTGTACCCCCGGTCAAGTTCATATGTTCTTCCACATAACGTGCATTTTCCACCTCTTCTGCTACTGAAGGCGGTTTCCACATCTGCACCATAGCTCTTATCTTGGGGTTCAATCCATAAACGAAGCGCTCTGCCTGTCATTGGTCATTATCCATATACGAAACATATTTGACCAGTTCCATAAATCTGATCTCATATTCTTCTACAGTTCTATTTCCCTGTACTAAGGCATGAAATGCCCCTACATGTTGTTCCTCGTAGTATGTTGGTAGATATTTCCTTCGAAACATCTCCTCGAAAAGTTCCCAAGATACTATGTCTGGGGTAAGGTGCAGTTGTCTTTCCAGGTTGCCCCACTAGTTCAAGGCACTGTCTCTTAACTGAAAAATGACGATCTTTGCCTTTGAGTTGGACGCATAGTCCCTTAAGGCAAAACACCTTGTCATGCCTTCCAACCATGCTTCTGCACGTTCACTGGCGTGACCCCCGGAAAACTCCGGAAGTCTGATCTTCTGCAATTATCATGTGATGTCTTCAGGTGGAGGTCCTCCCCCTGAATCCCTTGATGCTTCTGGATTACCCATTCCACACAATGGGGGTTCCACTTCAGTCCCTGCCGGTTGTCGCCCCTTTAAAGTCTCATTAATGGCTTCCAATCAGCGCAGTATGAGGGCTAGTTCGGGCGATGGTGGTGGTGGCGCTGGCGGTGTTGGCGGTGCTTGCGACGACGCTCCCCTGCCTTGACTCCCTCAATATCTGACCATCCTTTATTCTTTAACCTGCATCAACCCAAGTTGTCAGGGTGAGTTCGAGAATGTTTCAAATTGGTGCTACTCAAACTAGAAACATGGTTAGGCGTAAGTTTTCTTTACTTGTCTGTAAACAGACATTGCTCCTTTAGGGGATTGGCTAGGTTAGGGTTAGGATTAAGCGTCTAATTTTGATTTATTCTCCCCTACAAAAAGAACTATTGGTTCCCTTGCCCTGCATCTACGCTAACCTTGCGCCATACTCGCCAATTCCTATGCTTACTCTCCTAGTGCATATGCCACCTCCTTCCCGCTTGTCCTAGTCTAAGCCCTTTTAACTTTTCACTTCCAACTTGATTAAAGTGACTTCCGATCTTATGTTTATTAATTTACACCGAAAGGCGTACACCTATTGACAATGGGCACAATTAATGATCTTTTAAACTTATTTAACCTTAAACCCTTATCTGATGGCTATGCATTGAAGATGCTAGCATATCCTTAGTCGTCCTCCAAAATCAATGGGTCGGATTTATTGTTCATAACTTTCTTGCATTTATCAAGGCATCCCTTAACATGTTTACTTTTTAACATTTACCTAATAACATTAAAAAAAATTGATGTAAGGATATATAATTACCCTGTTTAAATGATTAAATAGGATTAAACCATGGCATTTAAATAATTGTCCACAACTTCCAGCCACGTTTCGACATTCACGAGTGCTATGTACCTTTCGGCGTTAGTGTTCTTCTTAAGACGCTTCGCTTGGTGGGGGTCTTGGGTTCAAAACCCATGGACCCCAAAACATTTTTATTTAATTAATTAATCATAATTACTTTTAATTAATTAATATACTTAGTTTTAATTTGTTGTGTATATTATATTATTATTATTGTTTTTTTTTCAAAGGCACATACATGGTGCATTGGTGTTTGGTTGTCCCTTAAGGCTTAGGTAGTGGGTGGTGGTCATGGGTTCAAAACCCATAGCCTCCATATCACCCCTCCTTTTGTAATTTAATTAATTTATATATATATATATATATATATATATATAGTAAGCTTAGCATATATTATTAAATTTAAATAATTTATGTAATTATGAGTTTTAATTTAATTTAATATAAGGTAATTAATCTAATTTAAATAATTTAAATTTTCGTAATAGTATTAATACCTTTTTTTTTTAATAATTAAATTTAGAATTAATATTACAAAAAAAATCTTAACAATTAAACCAAAATGAAAACTAAAAAAAATAAAACTAAATAAGAATAATATAAAATAAAACAATTTTAACATGGGTGGCGGGTCCTCGGATGAGGCCCACGTGCCCCTCCCTCACCATGCTCATCCTTTTCGGACTCCTCTTCATGGCCTTGTGTGCACTGGTGTTGGTCTGGTCATGGATTTGTGCATGGTGGTGGCGCTGAAAAGCTGCTAAGTATAGAATCATTGGTATCTTTGGAGGAGTTCCGGCGAGATTTGGGTTTTCTCTCCTCTATCTGATCTCGCTGTTCTCAGATCTCCAATGGCGAGGGAACTTCATGTTCCAAGACTGCCCAACAAACCAGCAGAAGGATTATCTAGAAAGAAAAATGCGATGTGGGTGTTGGGAATTCTGGCACTCTGCTCCTTGTTTTACATTTTGAGCCTATGGCACACTTCTTCAATGGTAAATTCAGACACTGCAAGGTTGGCATTTAGGCAGGTACCAGCTTGCCATTTGTCTAGTACCTCAACACCTATTTCGCTGGACTTCGATCTCCACTACCAAGAAGAGGAACCCTCCAGCAATGCTTCTTCATCTCAAATCCAATACTTGCCCATGTTTGAGCCCTGCGATATGAAGTATAGTGAATACATGCCCTATGAGGATCCCGAACGCTCAAAAAAGTTCACCAACGAGAAGCAGTTCATGAGAAAGCGCCATTGCCCAGAGAAGAATGAGCATCTCAGATGTCTGATCCCGGACCCACCGGGGTACAAGACTCTGTTTCCATGGCCCGAGAGTAGGGATTTTGCTTGGTATGCCAATGTGCCCCACAAGCAACTTACTGTGGCCAAGGCTGAGCAGAACTGGATTCGGTTTCGGGGAGATAAGTTTCAGTTCCCAGGCAGTGGAACCTCATTTCGGAATGGTGCAAAGGAATATATTCAGGGCATCAACAAGCTCATTCCTTTGACCGATGGCTCCATAAGGATTGCACTTGATACTGGCTGTGGGGTGAGTATATTTTCTCGAATTTTTTTTTTTGGTTCTTTGAAATTTTGCAAAACTGTGATAGAATTATAATATGCACTCAAGTTGTAAAAACAAATTGAACATGAGTGCAAGCACTAGCATGTTACTTTGGGAGAGCTAGTAAATCGCTTTCACTAACCTGAAAATCCATCATTGACTTTAGTTTATTACAAACCACATTGTCACAATGGTTTGGGAGATGCACAGCAAGATCTCATTAGTCTACTTTCGTGTGCTCTAAAGAGAGGGCAGGCCTCAGTTGTATGAGTGTATTGCCCATATGAAGTATTTCCATACTGCATCATGTAAAGGTTTCTGTTTACTATAATTTATTTATTTTTTTAGATATTTCTTATTACATTCTATAGTTCATAAAGTACTTCTCATAACCTACTTTAAAAAAATCATGATTTGACAAGGTCTTCCAAAGATATCATCCTCTAGTCTTTTATTAATCTGTCATAAAGTGGCCTTTGGATCTTATTGCCCAAAGCAGTTGTCTTCATTAGAGTCCACGTAAATTACAGAGCTAAAGTCCTCTTTCCTTTCTATATTTGGAAAAGTATGTGCTTAGAAGCAGAGCATAATTGTGTTGATATTACGGATTTGCATGAAAAGTAGCTTAATTACTTTCATTCTTTATCCAAGTTCGAGGAAAATAGAAGATACATTTATAGAGTATGTCCATTGTCTAAACCAAACCATTAGTCTCAGACTCAAACTCGGAAGCATTGTGGCAGGGGTAGCTGGATTCTTGACTCAAACTTTAAATCAACAATGGATTTCAAATTTTATGAGTGGCGTCTTCTTCCTTGGGAATGATAGCTAGGAATATAAGTTTATGGTTTTAGATCCCTTGTTCTACTATGTTAAGTAAAACATATTTCAAAGGATATTGGAGTATTTGAATGATGATTGATGTTAGGGTTCTTGCTTACCCTTAGAATATTAAAAGTCTTGTTGGAAAAGGAAACTGTGAATTAAAGTACTGGMTTTTCTTTTTTAATTGTAAATGGTACTGATAATTTTCTTTGACTGAAATTAATCTTGTTGGTTGTAATAATCCTAATAGTATTCATATTTACTTGTTTTACTTTGGTAAATTTGTTTTTACATTTTCAATTCGTATTGCATTTATTTTTATATTTGTGTTAAAAAAAAAAAATTGTGTTTGGTTTGCAAGTTAGGCGTAGCTGGAGTTGGAGCTGGGAACTTGGCCCATAGGCACAGATTTCAAACTAAGATGCTCTGATAACATTTGTAGTGTCCATTTTTTTTAATTTTAAACATCAAATAATTAATCAAACATAAACTGTAACAGTTACTTTATTTCAAACAATTCAATAATTCCTTTTTATAGAAGCACATACACATTTTAAATTTAACAACGAATATTAAAATTTTATAACAGAATAAAAACAAATACATAATTTTAAATACCTGGGTCTGATGCTAATTCACCTTACTGCCTTACTATTGCCTTCCTGCTGCCTGATGCACTGACCAACACTGCCCAAACCTACTATCCTCCCTGCCAACTAGGACAACTACCTAGCTCTAGGATATCATATGGATATCCTGGCCCCCGTGCCCAAAACCCCCAGCAAACCGGTGCCCCTGAACTGATCCTCCTGACTCCAGAACTCACTCTCCTCCCTGCAAATCCAAGAGAGCCCCAAAATCCATCCCCCCAATCTCCCGTAGAATGATCCCCCTTCGTAAACCTCCTTCCCCTCCATATCCTTCCTTCACCTCCTCTTGCATTTACTTTCTTATCCACCCATTTATTACCCTATCCCCTCATAATTAATATCTTACCCCTTTTAATTAATATCTTATCCCTTTCCGTGTACGTAACTATTTTTTTTAATTTAACAATATAACTTATTATCCCTTTTAAATTTAATACCCAAGTTATTGAATATAATAGGTAGTTAATTAATTAATTAATTAATCAAAATTATAACCTTTAATTAATTAATAAATATTTAATTAGTATCTTTATACCAATCTTACTTAATTAATACCATGTTAAGACAATTAATCCCCTAATTAATTGTTACTTAATAAACCTTAAAAATTTATTCAACTAGGGTTGTTACAGGTTCTTGGCTCGGATATAGGTTTGGAGGATACGTGTAGGATGGCACTTTGCGGGTTGGTGGGTAGATTTACTTACAGGAACTTGCGGAAGGATACTCTTACAGACTGGTTGGATAAGGTCTGGAAGCCACTATTAGGTTACGTCCTTGAGACATACTACTTTACTAAAGGGTGCATTGGGTTCCTTTGCAGATCTCCAGAGGATGCCTCGCTTCTTCTGGAAAGAAGATGGATTAATGGTGGTAGTAGTCTTATGATTAAAAGGTGGCGCATGGCCTTTGATCCAGATACAAAATATTTTTCACAAAGACATTTATTGGTTATCATGCCAAGGTTACCTTGGAACTTCTAGAATGAAGGTCCACTTCAGGCCATAGGAAATTCTCTTCGCGTTTTTATTGCGGTAGATACTGATTCACTTGATGCGTTTTCAAGGAATATTGGACGGCTACTAGTAGAAATGGATATACACCAGGGGCTTCTGGAGAATTTGGAGATAGAATGGAGGGGTCATCACTTACTCCAGTGTTTGGACTATTTAGGGGTTCCATTTAGGTGTAGTAATTTTTGAAGAATTGGTCACTTGCGATGCAACTGTAAAGGCTCTGTTGATACCAAGGATGAACCTAAAGACACCTCTCTGAGGTATGACATACAATATTCTTCACAGGACACATGATTCTATGGTCTTGGACCAATTCCCCTGGCATAGGAAGATGACAACCTTTCAGATTCTATGGATTCGATTGTGGGTAAGTTGAAAAACTATTGTCCTACTCTTCTTTCCTCCCTGTCATTTTTGGAACGAGATCTGTTAAACTCCTCAGAATGGTTAAGTTTCTCGACGAAACATGTATATTTTTCTCCGGTTGTTGGTGTGGAGGTTCCTGTTATTTCTAGTCAACCTGCTAAGGGTCGGGATAATTTGACTACTATCCCTGTTGTTCCCCCAAATGATGCCCCTATTTTTTCTCCTCTGTCCCAAGATGAGTCAGTAGATTCCATTCCTCATCATTTCTCTTCAATTCATTTGGGTACATTGTCCTCAGAACCATTAACTAGGTCCCAACTACAACTTTTAGATGACCCTACATTGCTTTCGGGTTACCATGAACCAAAGGATGACAAGACCACTCTTTCTGATGTTCTAGACTCCTTCTTACCTTTTATTCGTGACCATGATTCTTCAGTTAAACTATCAATTTTCCTAGGAAAGTCTATTATAAAGCCTCCACCTATGGTTGGGGAGGTTAGAACCTAGTGAACGCTTGTTGCTGGGTCCGGGAAGGAATTTGCATGGTCTCGGGGGTTGGGCATTGAGATTTCGCCTTTAAAAACTAGAAGTGTGCGGAAAAAGTCTGTTAACATTTCTACGTTAGATTCTCTTACTCCTTCCAATTCAGAGGGTGGGGCACTTAGAGTAGTGAAAGAACTGATGCAGGAAAAGTAATGATCTGTCTCTCACTCAACCTCGGAGGGACTGGAGGCACTCTAAAAATTGCCTCAATTCGAAGAGTTCTCGAAAAAACAGTTCTGGATATTTATGGGCCCTGTTTGAAGCGGAAGAAATTTTGGAACCAGGAGGCAAACTTGGGCTTACTAACAAAAAATAATCTCATCATTGTCGGGGACCTTAATTTGACCCTATCTTCGGAAGAGGTATGGGGAGGAAAATATTTTGTGGGACACTCTGTTGTATATTATAAGTCCTTTTTCCAAGAGAAACATCTAATAGATTTGGCTTCGGACAAAATTGTTCCGGTGTGGAGAAACAGACGATCTGGCTTGGATCGGATATCTAAGAGACTGGACATATTTCTCATTGCAAAAGATTTACTTTCAGGGGTCGGCGTTTATAGGTCATGGGTAGAATACCCATACATTTATGATCATGCCCCAATTCTTCTACAGTTGGAGATGCCTCCAATGTTTAAAGCAACCTTTCCTTTCAAACTCAATCCACAATGGCTTATGGATCAAGATTTTGAGTTGATGGTTCAAGCTCTATGGAACGAAACAAAATATCTTGAAGAGGAAGGTAAAAAAAAATTACTTCTCTGGAAATTAAAATATCTAAAGGAAAAGACTAAGCAATGGCAGAAGCTTAGATACAATCAAACAAATGTTATTCTAAAGAGACTGGAACAGGATATTAATTCACTGTTACAAGAATCGATGGAAGTTGAGATCACAAGAGAGAAGGAGTCATTATTAAAAACAAAGGAGCAGGAAAGGAATAGACTAATAAATGAGAGTAAAGAATTATGGCGCCAACATAGTCGTGCCATATGGATCGGTAGCAGGGATCAAAACACAATTTGTTTTTAGAATTTCGCAAACTTCAGGTGAAATAAAAAATACAAATGGGAGATCATGGATAATGAGGGGCACGTACATACAGGACAACAGAATATTAAAGCCACTACTACAACCTATTTCAAACCGTTTTTCAAGGAGGATGTAGATCTTTCTATATTGGAACAAGTCAAGGTGGCGGAGAATTTATCTAGAATGATCACAGATGCAAAAGAAGAGATTTTATTCTCGCCGGTGAAGTTGGAAGAATTAATAGATATCCTAAAAAAAATTAAGATTGACAAGATCCCAAACCCTGACGGCTGGACTATGGAATTATTTTTTCACTTCTTTGATCTTGTAGGGGGGGATTTACTAAACATGGTTGAAGAGTCGAGGAAGAAAGGAAACATTTTGGGTGGTATGAATTCAACCTTCATAGCATTAATTCCCAAAGTAAATAAGCCTCTCTCTTTTGGGGATTATAGGCCGATATCATTATGCAATCTCTGCTATAAAATAATTTCAAAAATTATAGCAAACAAGATTAAGCCTTTCTTGTCTAGTTCAATTTTAGAGGAGCAACTAGGTTTTTTAAAAGGGTGACGTATACAGGATGCTATAGTAACTGTTTAGGAGTGCATGCACATCATAAAAAACAAGAAGTTAAAGTCATTAGTATTAAAGCTAGATCTACAAAAAGCATACGATTGTGTCAGTTGGGATCTATTGAGGATGATACTTATCCAAATTGGTATGGGCACTCAGATGAAAAACTGGATCATGACTTGTGTAGACTCAACAACTTTCGCTATACTAATAAATGGAGAGGTTACATATTTCTTTAAAAGTGGAAGAGGCTTGAGGCAAGGTTGTCCACTGTCACCCTTACTCTTTATCCTAATTATGGAAGGGCTAAGTATATTACTAAAGGAGAGTCAACGAGAAGGGAAGCTGACAGGTATTAATGTCTCTAGAACAATCAAAATCCTCCATATATTTTATGTCGATGATGTTATTATTATGTCAAATTCTACTTTGCAAGAATGGTGGGAGATAGACAAAATATTAAAAAAAAAATTCTTAGCCTCAGGATTAATGATAAATGTATCAAAGTCTACTTTCCATCAAGTAGGGTTGTCGAAGCTGGAGCTATCTCCTTTCAAATCATTGTTCCCTTTTAACTTTTCTGATCTGGCAATGGGATTTAAATATCTAGCTTTTTACTTAAAGACTAGACCTCAATGTGCGGCGGATTAGATTTGGTTGATCCAAAAAATGGAAAAAAAGATAGATAACTGGTGTTACAGGTGGTTATCCTTGGGAGGCAGGCTTACCTTACTAAAAAAATTTTTAGAGAGTCAATCAATATATTGGTTATCTTTAGCAGTTATTCCTTGCTCTGTTTTGAATGCATTGAGGAAAATAATGATAAATCTTCTATGGAATGGGAACTATGACACAAAGCACTATCATCTATGCAAATGGGATATGATTTCTTTACCAAAGCACCACGGGGGATGGGATCTTCGAAATATCATGGATTTTAAGCTTGCATTGGCTGCGAACTCACTTTAGAGGGTATTAACAAGTTCAGGTATCTGGCATCGTGTTATAAAAGATAAGTACCTCCCACACTCAACTATAAAAAACAGGTTCAGGTCTCCTACTTTTCAGCAAAAGTCAACTTCAAGCATCTGGGGTGGGCTCTTAAAATCAATACATTTAATCAATCATTAGTTGAGTTGGAACCCAGGATCAGGTCAACTCATAGCAATCGGGGAATATAGGATTCTTGAAATGGGGGGGAAATCATTTCTCTCAGCAAATTTGATTTATGCTCTTCACTATAGGAATATATATTCGTTGGTGCAGGCATTGAGGTCTAGAGACAGATCACACATCTTCGTTCCATGGATTAATAGTAATGAAATAGGCCTTTCTGGTGAACTAGCCACATAATGGGAACAATTCAGGAAGGCATTAATTGACTCGGGAGATTATCTTCAGGATCGCAAAGATACCTTATTATGGACTAGTGGTGATATGTCTAGTGTATCAAGTGTTAAAATTTTTTATCGGGCTATACTATCAACAAAAAATTTGAGAATTCTCGGTGGTTGGAGAAGAGCAATTTGGCAATGGAAAATTCAATTAAAATTAAAACTATTTATTTGGTTGGCAGTGGAAGGAAATATACTCACTCGAGATACTCTACAAACTAGAGGAAGAGAAGGACCTGGTTTATGTTATTTATGAAAAAAAGAATCTAAAACCATTGACCATTTGTTCCTTCATTGTACTTTCACAAAGTCTGTTTGGGAAAAGATAAGAATCTCACAAGGATATAAAATTTTATGGATTGGTATTACTTTGGCGGATTGCATTAAGAAATGGTTCGAAGACAAGATTGTTCCTTTGACTCTGGCTTCTCAGATTTGCTGGTACATTTGGATCGAAAGGAATAGAGCCATCTTCGAGGGGAGCACACCAACAATTCTGGTGGTATACTACAAATCTCCAGTGCAACCTTTTGGCAACGAGGTAAAAAAGAAGGATAAACTTCCGAGAAGCATTATGATTCAACAACACAACAATACCACAATTGCATATTTCGACGGGGCAACCCAACATGATGGCTTATGTTGCGGAGTGGGTGGAGTTTTAAAATTTCTAGATTATACTATCATAAGATGGACATTTAACTATGGACAAGGAACTAATACAAAAGCAAAGCTTTTGGGTGCTTGGGCAACTATCAAGTTGGCATTACATCTTTCAGTTAACCGCTTACAAATATTGGGTGATTCCAAAGTGGTGATTGAATGGTTGGAAAATAAAGGCATTCTTCATGTCTGTGCTATCGAGGGATGGAAATCAAGGATAAGGGACATGGTCAAATTCTTTGAATTTATCAGTTTTAATCACATTCCCAGGGATTTCAATAGTGAAGCTGATATAATATCAAAACAAGCACTTGGATCAATGAGGCATTATATATTATCCTTGGATCAATGACATAGCGGGGAGAAAAATTATTATAAACATTTATTAGTTTCACTGCTTGATGTCATGTTTTTTTTTTTAACAATGTTTGGCAGTTATTCTATGGATTGTCATTGTGCAATTATGTTTTTTTTATTTGCCAGTTTGGTATTAGAGATGGTCTGGGGTACCTCTCTTAGTATAGTCATGTTTTTCGCCATGCTGGGTGATGTAATATTGGTGACCCTGTTTTGACTTTCGAGATCATGATCCACGCACTTTTTGTGGAGACAAAGTTGTAAAAGAATTATGTTTTCATAATATAATTGAAATAAATTTTCTATTGTAGTAAAAGTTAAATCGGGTATAGATAGATTTAGTTCTTACCTAACAAGATCTAGTAGAAGTAGAAAGGTTTGGTTGCCTCTTGTTTTCCAGGTCTCTTTGATTGATGAAATAATTTGAGATAGACATTACTTAGGGTCTTCTAGACAAGATGATTATGAAATGGGATAAAACTAGTTGGACTCATAATGAGAATGCAACATTATAGTTGTACATCTATCAACAAACATGATATTTACAATATTATTGCCCATATGTGGAAGCTCATCCTCCAAGGAAAAAGTGTCCAAGACAAAACCAAAAAGATGGAAATTTTCTTAATAAAAGTTAACATATTGAAGAATATCAAGAAATAATATTTTAAAAAGGTGACTATTGCATGTCTAGAAATGCCAAATGAAGAGAAAAGTTGTCCTTTATTTTTTGTCTTAAAATGTGTGCTTGCATGTCTATTCTTATGTTAAATTATCAAATGTATGGAAGATCATATTCTTAATTTTTATTAAATAATTTTATATTTTATAAATAAAAAGCTACAATTTTTTTTTATATAAAAAAATAAAAAATAATAAAACCAAAAAGTAATGAAAGAAATAGTATAAGTATTATAAACATTAAAATGCTTAATATGAAAGCAAATATATCAGCTAAAAAAACAACATTGATTCTAGCTATCAATAACCTTCACAACTTAAAAAAAAAAAAAAAAAGGGCTACACACCCTTATAATAATAAAATAAATAATAAAAATACATTAAATATTTATAAAATCTATTACTTGAATCTATGGAGATTTATTATATTTAATAAAAGGTGTCTATTTTTTTTGGAATAACAAGGGAAATGATAATTAATCTTTATGGATTAATCTTAAATAACAAGATGATCATTATAAAATAGAAAATAAGGGAAGTTTACTAATATAATTTTCAAGTTTATTAAGAATAATATTCATGAATGTAAAAAATATTTTTTAAATTTTCCAAAAAACTTTCCTCCTATTATAAGTAGGAACACATTTAGTATAAGAAAAAATTACAAAATAATAACCATAAAAATAAAGATAAATATACATATCAATGTCAAAAACTAAAAAAAACTAAAACATCTAAGAAGAGTTTATATGAATTATCTTATATAAACTCAGCATTTAAAAGCACCAAATAAACAATTTACTTTAAAAATATTGGCAATAAATTTTATCATAACTATCATTGAAATAAATTTTAATATTACCATAAAAATTAATAGAAAAATCTTTCAAAATCACAACTTAAACTTAAAATCATTAATATTAAAAAAAACATAACAAATATAATTAACAAAACATAAAATTGTAAACAAATAAATACAAATCTCATGAATAAAATAATAAAGAAAAGAATACAAATATTATGAATATTATCACATTTATTAATATCAAATAAAATGGAAGAACACTTTTAAGTTCAAACAAATTTATATATTTGATTACAATAAAAGTTAAACATCTTAAATCCAAAAAGAATATTAAAAGTTCAAGAATTAAAATATAAATTTATCAAATAAAAAAAATTAACACAAATGTTGAGAGTGTTATCTCATTTAATTGAGAAAATATATACAAATTAATTTAATTTAGAGAAAATATAATTACAAGTTTGAAAGATGCAAATCTTCAATAACAAAACAATATTTATAAATACCACAATATTAAACAACCTAAAACAAATTAAAAAAATAAAATATTTATAAATACCAAAATATTAAACAACCTAGAACAAATATAAAAAATAAAACAATATTTATACATACCACAATATTATACAACCTAAAACAAATTTAAAAAATAGATTATTTATAAGTTACACGCTAAGTCACCAGACACGTGGACACGGGACACGGAGGACACGAAAATACGAGTGTCGACACGGGCACGGTGACCCCCGAAAACAGGACACGGAGGACACGTTATATATATATATATATATATTAAATTATGAATTACACATACAAAATTAATAAAATTGTAAACATTTAAATTTTAATGATACATATTACAAATTCATTATTCAATCTTGAATCATGCAAATTACAATGATACAACTAGGTACTAAGTTCTCATGAATAATGACAAACATTGAAATTTGAAACACACAAGAAATTCAAACCATAAACTGCAGTTTTC
>ML779847.1:381767-440967 GCA_009831015.1 Picea engelmannii | reverse complement strand
TGGATACTTTGATTTTTGAACTTGCTGCCTTGCTAAAATATCACATTTTTCAGCCTCTGAACTTGTTGCTGCAGCCTCACTTCTAGCAGATGGAACACTAGCTGACCCTGTTGAAAATGAAGGAGGAGGGACAACATTAGTGGGAAAATCCCTCCCTTTCTTTTTCCCTCTTCCAGCTGCCCTTGATGATTGAGCCATGACTGCTGTAGCAAAGTTATTAGATTGTTGTTGTAGAAAATATCTTGAAGAATGGTGGACAAATCCACTTGCTTGGCACTTGGAATCCCTTCTCACACTCTACCAAAGCCTTTTACTGCTCTCTAACCCTTTCTTGCTACTCCAACCTGTTTGCAAAATGAGAAAAAAACAAAATTAAAACCGTTTTTGAGGGTTGCGGGCTTCCTTTCTGCGGGACACGTGTCCTAATTTCGGGACACGGATTTGACTGGTGTCGGACACGATTTAGGTGCGTGTCACGCGCTCATGACATGGACTTGACACGAATCGGACACGTGTCCCAACGAATCGTGTCAGAGTCGTTGGACACGTGACACGGAGGGGGGGGGGGCATATCTTGTTACTTAGGTTACACGATGTTTTTTCTATTCTGTAAAACACAATTACATTCGTATATGACGAGAACTTAAACCACATAAAACGAATCAAATTAAAAGTGGAAAATTTTGAAAAAATCTATACATTAAATATTGATATAATAATACTTTACAAATAATAATCTTGTAAAAATTTAACAACATATACATCAATTACAGTAAAGAAATATTGAATTAATTAGTAGTTTTTTCTTCATCGCCTCGCGTCCATTCATTACCGGTTCAACATAGTAAAAACTGCAGTTTAGTTTTGGGTATTGCAGCGGTGCTGAAGATTAGGAACTAGTTCTTCCAGATGTGCTCCTGTCAACAAAACAGTAAGAAAATAGTTTGTTGAACAGAGCTCCGAACTGAGATGGAAATGAGAGCGTGCCTCGGCCCACAGCTCCAACAAAAATCCTCATTTGCTGAACAGAGCCTCGGAGCTCCAACAAAAATCCCTTCGTTGTCGTGGCCACAACCGAGAGCCACTCTTCTGATCACTTGGCCTCTGAATGTGAGTGTTTCCGTGGAGAAATCGCCCACTCTGAAAAACCCATCCCCATTCACAATACCTCTTCAAACGAGCTCGAGTTTCTGTTGATAGCTTCAGCACACGCCAACGCCGAGTACTCGTGTCCACAAAAGGCCAAATAAAATGAGAAGTCGGATCATGCGGCTCTGCAATTGCCAAGTGGCAGATACTCAACGCTAGGATTGTGCAGAAACCGTACTATTTTCGTCGTACGGTCGCTTAATCGACTCATTCGATTTTCGACACGTGGCAACTATCCAACGACCAGATCACATGGTCGTGATCTCGCCACGTGCCAACCATCCAACGGTTAGATCCGGTGGTTTTCATCTGGTCACGTGGTGTGCATCCAACGGCTACATCCGACAGTCGTAATCTCGCCAGGTGGCTCGCATTCAACAGCCAGATCCGACCGCTGTGATCTCACCATGTGGCACGCATCCGACAGACCAATCCGATGGATGTGATATTGCCACGTGACATGCATCCAACGATTAGATCTAGCGGCTACGATCGCGTCATGTGGCTCGCATCCAATGGAAAGATTCGGCAGGTGTGATTTCACCACGTGGCACGCATCCAACAGCCAGATCCAATCGTTGTGATATCGCCACATGGTACGCATCCGATGGCCAGATCCGATAGCTTTAAACTCACCACGTGGCACGAATCCGACGGCCAGATCCGGCGGCTGCGATCACGCCACATGGTATGCATTCCATGGCTAGATCCGTCGGTTGTGACCTCGCCACGTGGCACACATCCGATGGTCAGATCTGGCAGTTATGATCTCACCACGTGGAATGCATCCGAGGGCCAGATCTGACAACGATGACTCCACCACATGGCACGCATCCCGTGGCAAGATTCGGCTACTGCAATCTCGCCACGTGGCACGCATCCGATGACCAGATTTTGGGGCTGTGATCTCGCCATGTGGCATGTATCCGAGGGCCGAATATGACGGCTGTGAAATCGTCACATGGTCCCCATCGAACGGCCAAATCGTGATCATCGAAGCGAGAAAATTCGATTTCTATCTATTCTCGGCTAACCGCAGGAACATAGCTGCCACTCCAATCTTGGCGACTATTTTATTGCACTGCAAAAATTGATTTATAGCGCAGCTCAACTCATGATTTACAGCTTCATATAACTCCTAATAAATTGCGATTTACAGCTCTGTCGAGAATGGAGTGTGCAACACGATCAGTCCTCCCTGGAGGCTCATCGTTTTTTAATTTGAACCACTTCGTATAATTTGAACAGCTTGATATAACTCCTAATAAATTGCGATATAGCTGTAGTTTTTCTCAATGTAAATAGTAAATAATGGGCTTTTCATTGAAATTATGCTATCATCCAAAATCACCGGGAGCAGAGCCAACTATCAAAATGATGCAGCTTAGAGTCAAACACTATTGACTTTGTACCAGTTGAGTAAATTTTATTTTGACTTTGTATTATTTGAGTAAATTTTATATTGCCTTTCTATTAGTTGAGTAAATTTTATGCCTAGTTGAACTGTTCTACTTAGAAAATGTTGGATTTCCAAACATTTAAGTGGTTAATTCTGTTAAATTGTTTTCTCGCTCTTGTAACAGAATCATGAATCAGTTGTCAAATGTTAGATGTCTCGCTCTTGTAACAGGAATCGAATGTGAGTAATGTCAGTGGGTTGTCCCCAAATTACTTGAACCTAATATTAAATACTCGGACAACCTTATCCCAACCAACCAAATACCTCGGGTCTTAAAGGAAGAGCAAGATTTCTGTTGTTAAAGCTGATTTTTTTTATAGCTTCTGTTGCTCAACTGAGTTCAACTGAGTTTTTATAGCTTCATGATTTTATTGGTAGGGTTCAACTGAGTTTTTATAGCTTCTGTTGTTCAATGGATGGTCCAACGTCTTGTCCTCATAATTTGATCGATTTATAATTATTGTTGCATTGCCCTTTCCAACTTTAATAATCATGATTTCTTCAGATTTTTCAACACAGTGGCTTCTTCCCTATCAATGTTGTGCCTGGGCAACTTAGCATTTCTGATCAGTACAACACATTCTTGTTTTAACTCTTCCACTTTCTCACTTGTTAGATCATTACAACACATTTTCATTGTTACAAACCAAATCCTTTATTGCATTTATCCTTGGACCTGTTGTGAAATTCAAACCATGATTACCAAATCCAAAACTGATTAGTGAATCCTCCAACAGCTGGAGTAAGAGTCTTATGGCCTGCTATTAGTGAATCCTTACAGTAATATTCCTAATTAAATTTTTATGGCATGCTATTGTTTTGGTTTACACCGTTTTTATATGGTGTGTTAGGTTGTAGGACCACTCCTCTTGGTATAGTTATTTACTTGGGACATTTCATGTCAGATCAAACTCTTTGATTAAGTTTATATCTAACTGTTAAAATACAATTTTCTGGAACTTCTACATATGATGGTGGGGCTGGTTTCTTTTTATGGCAGCCTCAGCACTAGTGTCGACGATATACTCTGTAATTTCAATTTATAAAAGGTAATACAACCACTAGCTTACAAAAAAAAATAAAGTAACAATAAAATTGTAAACATGTTCATCTCTTTTCCATGAAGTTCAAAGTCAAAGTCTATTGATCCCTATATTCAAAGTCTGGCTCCCCATTGTTTCTTGTTTGTTGATTCTGAGTGCTTGAAAACTCCTCTACTCAGCATTTTGACTCTATTCTTTGAGGAATTGGGATTTCCCGGGGCAGCTTCCTCCTTATTTTTTCTCAACAGTAGGTATACAAAGATTATTGTTATTTAGTTATTCATTCATATATTTTTAATTTGTGTTATTTTATTACAAAAGGCAAAAAAAAACATCATTATAAAGAAGATAAGAATATTTTAAGGCCATTATTATCTTTGTGTTTAAACTTGTCTATTTGAAAATAAGAGCTCAAAGGATGCCTTTTAAATTTCCCAAATTTCAAGCATTATAAGTTGTGTGGAATTGAAACCATAAGAAAATAAGAGCTCAAAGGATATCTTTTAAATTTCCCAAATTTCAAGCATTATAAGTTATGTGGAATTGAAGCCACAATAAACAATCAAAATTGGCATATTTCAAATTTAGAAGGGAATAAAAAGGAAGATCAATAAAAAAAAATGATTTCAAAATCCTTGTAAGTACAACAAAGAAATTAATGAGTAATTGACCAAATCTAACATTGCCTATATTTAGTTGTTTTGTCAAAGTGACTCTATGAAGATTATATTTTTCTTCGCACATTTTTGGGTGGAGTATCGTTCAACTGCTTGTGGTTATACTAGGAATAAGGTTCAATTATTGAAAATGAACAATAACGTGTAGAGGCTTTGTGAAGTTGTTGAGAATGATGTTGTTCCTCTTTAGTTTTTATATATGCTTTCCTTGTAAACTTTGTAACTTGATATATGGACATATATTATAGAAGTTTAGGGAAGTTACCACCAAATACAGGATGATTTAGTGGCTAAAATTCCAAAATTTTCTACTTCTCAACAAAAAGTATTCTTATATAAAATATTAATAAGTATAACAACCTGAAATCTCCAACAATATATAGTAGGATAGATTTTTAGAAAAAATACCTTCAAACCATAGATTTTTCAGTTCTTATACTAGGAATATTTTCCAACCATTCATATCACTAATATAAGAGTGTTTTCATAAAGTTATCCCTACTTTTTCTGAAGTTATCATGACCCTTAAACCTCTTAATTTGAGTAGAAACAAGTTGTCAATCACATAAAATAATATGTTATCTACACAATTTGAATCAAATTTATATATCATTAAACTAATACACACTTTCACCTAGACAATGGACATGGCAATGGAAGGAGTTCTTGCAAGACGTATTTGTTATTGGATGTCCTTGCAATAATTTACACCCAAAACAAACATATTTTGTGTCCTAATGTATCACATTGGCAAGAATTATTTCCCTTGGACTATCCTTCGGAGAGAGTTGATTATTTTGTCAGGGGTATATTTGTTTTTGTCTTCCAAATGCGCAATATAGAATCAACCTATGTTTGGAAAATGATTCAGAATGTTGAAACATAGTCTTAAACAAAGCACTACATAGTCACTAGGAAAGAAAACAGGTTTGGAAAAAAGTAAAACATAATTGGAGGGAGGCGAAAGTAAAAGTTACAAGAACTCTTTGAAATAATAGATGTAACTATCTTGGATTTTATCCTTTCAGCTAGGGGCTTTCTGCTTTAAAACATTGCAATTTCAAGTTACTTTAAGAATCTAGTTGCTAGTAAGTGCACGTACAAATGAGCAAATGAGGCCTTCGACCAATTGAGTTTGAAGCTCCAAAGTGCAATATTGAATACTATAGTTAGGCTAAAATGGTGGAATGAAATTCTCTAAGTTGAGATAGCCACGAGTGTACATTTTCCAACCAGTAAAAATAATTATGAAAGAAAAAAAGTTTCTCAACATGCATAGATCATTTCATTTCGCAACTTCTTGAACAACTCGTCACATGGTAACCACTCATTGAACTCGGCCTCATCTCCTCTTTCAAAAGGAAAGGAGGTGTGTATCTAGTGACACAATTACAAACAATATTAAAATTCCCATCATGTTAAATGAACAATTGATGTTAACTTTTCAAAAGATGATAAATGTTAATTTACTACAAATATTAGGTTTGGGGTATGATCAAACTACTTGGGATCAACCACTTTTTTAATCCATCATGAAGAAGGGCACTCCATAATATCATAAACACTTGTTATACCAGCACTAACTACCTTCAACTTCTATGCCAAGTATATTTACTACATGGTTCTTCGTTGTTGTTAAGAATTTATAACAAGATAAATATATAGTTGTGATCAAATGTGCGTGAAACTAAGGGAAATATATCAATTATTACTATTTCTTCTCGATAAGAACATGGTCTACTAGAGAAGCATGGCATTTAAACAATAATCATATTTATAATAAAATCTCTCTTTTGCCACAACTTCTAAAGAGATCTACCAAAAATAGAAACTAGAATAGCCTCTTTATTAGTTTCTACCTCGGGCCTTTCAAATGCTACCCTTAGTTTGAATTTTCTAAGCCTTTGAAAAAACCTCTGCCTTTTTCTTTCTTCTTGTAATCTCAACCTTTTGCATTCTTGTAATCTTTGGTAAACTTTATTTTTTCCTTAATTTCCCCTAAAGCAGATTGAACTTCAATTTTCTCTTATATCTTTTTTTCTAAATAACTTCTAAAAACTCACTAACTCTTAAACCACAATAAGGATTTATTGTTGTGAACCTCCTACACTCAACCTTTTTATTAATACTCTAATTTATTTATCTTCACAATGATTTTTTTCTCTCTAGTTGAAATACTAAGATGAAAAAACAAGTGTGTGAGATTGTGTCTTCCACTAAATATCAAGCTATGCGCCTACACTACATGTGAAACATTTCCATGTGCACTCCATATAGTACATGCCAGTCATCGAAAGGTGTTTTATATCATATCTACTTTGTTGAAGTGGGAATGGGACTCTCAACAACCGATAGTGACTATGTTTTCATAAATAAAAAAAATGCTCATGAACTGAAAAGGTGCCATGAACAACCATGAAATCCAGGATCGCCGCAATAACTAGAAACCCAATCAAGAATTCCATGGTGGCATGCATTAGTATGAGTGCCACAAATATCACGCAATGTTTAACCCCACCAAAAGGAATATGGACCAGAATAAAACCTTCATAGTAGAGCTAGATACCATTGAAAGAATGCTTGATGAAAATAATGTTGCCAATCACAACTGGAGACTTGAAAGCATACATAATAGACGATCAAAGTATTTCTAAAATACCTATCACCAATCCGAGAAATTTTTAATAATGTTTATGGACTTTGAAAGCATTGTTTATTAGCAAGCTAGGTATGTGAAAGCATTGTTTATTAGCAAGCTAGCTATCAACTTGAGGTGAATATTGTCTTTTATTTTTTCAAAATGAAAAGTTTAACAAGATGGCCATAAATGATAAACATAATATATTGTCATAAAAAATGGTCATGAGTTTACCATAAATGGTAAACAATAATAAATTGTTATTAAAAATAGGTTTTAAAATTCTAAATGGTTTATGTTTGAGAGTTTTTAGATGGAGAAACCCACCTTCAAGGAGAATATCAAGCTTTGATGTAAAGAGAATATCCAAGAATAGGGAACAAAAATGTTTAGACTTCGGGGTAGATTAAAACACATAAAGAGAAAATTAAAGCAATGTAATCATGAAGTCTTCATGAACATCGGTCAAGAAACAAAATTCTCGAAGAGAAAATGGATAGGATCCAAGAATTATGTATTCAAGAAGGATACAATGAGGAGCAGAAAGAGGAAGAGAACCAATTGCAACAGGAATGGGAGAAAATATGCAAGCAAGAGGAAGTATTATGGAGATAGAAATCTAGAGTTCAGTGGTTAAAGGAAGGGGAGAAAATTGCAAATTTCTTCCATAAGTCGACAATAACACGTATAGAATCTTGAAAAATTGAGACCATGAAGGTATAGAGAGAGAATCCCACCATGAAATATAAAAATCTCTCGTTCATCACTTTCAGGAAATAGCTAGAGAACCCAACATAGATCGTTCAGAGGAAATTCAAAGAACTTTTAGGCACATCCCTAGATTGGTAACAGAGAAGCATAACAAAAATTTAAGGAAACCAATCTCACTGGAGGAAGTAGATCAAGCAGTCAAAGAGATGTCGAGTGGAAAGGACCTAGGACCATATGGATTCACAATGGAATTCTTCAAAGCCTATTGGGATGTGGTAAAACATGATATCTATGGTATAATGGAAGATTCAAGACACTCTGCCTCTATTCTTAAGGCTCTAAATTCTACTTTCATCACCCTGGTCCCCAAGGAAAATGAGGTGAGAACACCAAACCATTTTAGATCGATAGCTCTCTACAATGTGGTTTACAAGATAATCTCAAACGTTATAGCAAACAGACTGAAAGCTCTACTCCCCATTCTGATCTCAAAGGAATAGTCGGGCTTTGTAGAAGGTAGGAAAATTTTAGATAACATTATTCAAGCTCATGAAATAATCCACACCTTGAAAAGTAGGAAAAATTTTGGCATGATAATACAATTGGACTTAGCCAAAGAATATGACAAACTAAGCTGACATTATATGGAAAAAACCATGGAATCCTATGGCTTTGATAACCATTAGCTAAAATGGATAATGACTCTGGTGTCCACGACTAGTTTCTCAATACCGGTTAATGGAGCCCCTGCAAAACCTTTCTACCCTTCCTGGGGTCTCAGACAAGGAGACCCCATATCCCCCTTCATGTTCATACTCATGATGGAAGGATTGAGTAGATATGTCAAAGTTGAAACAATAGAAGGTTCTATAAAAGGTCTCCACCTGTACGAAGATAACCCCACAACCACTCATCAACAATTTGTGGATGACACAATGCTACATGGAATTCTGATGGCTAAGGAAGAAACAACTTATAAGGAAATATTAGTGGACTTTGGAGAAGCCTCAGGTACATAAATAAATCATTCCAAGTCCATGATCTACTTATTTAAAATGAATATTGCAGTTCAAAAGAATCTATCCAACGTCCTAGGGTTTGAGAGGAAGACCCTCCCTACTAAGTATTTAGGAGTTCCCCTAATGGATCAGTTAGGTAAGAATTCAACTTGGGAAAGTATTATAAACAACTTTCAAGATAAAGTCAAAAGATGGACCTACCGAGCCCTAAACTTTGCATGTTGACTATTTCTCATGAAGGTCATTCTAGAAGTTATTCCAACTTATTTATTGCCAGTTTTCCCAATACAGAGGAAATTTTTATGGAGAGGAGCAGAGGATAAGAAAAAATGGGCACTTGTGGCATGGGATAAACTCTGATGGCCAAAAAGCAAAGGTGTACTTGGTTTGCAACACCCACAAACAACAAACACTACTTATGGAGAAAACCTATGGTGGAGATGGGTCAAAGATAGCTCAGTCTCATGGGAAAACCTATGGAAAGAAAAATACACCCCTGATAGTACCCCTCAAGACCTTATTCATTTCATAGGTACAGGGGAGGGATCGACCATTTGGAATTTGGCTTGGAGAAATAGAAATTGTGTTCAAGAACATAGTTTTTGGGAAATTAGCAATGGTCAAACAACTAGATTATGTGAAGATGGGTGGCAGTAGGAACCCTGACTGGAAAACCAAGACAGAGAAGGTGTTAAACAAGAGATTCTTGGGAAAGACAAAATAAAAGTGTGTCGGTATTGGAAACAAAGGGACAATATCCCTAAATGGAGAACTTGGGATATTATTCAAACTCAAGATAAGAATCGAGACTATCAGTTGGTCAAAGAAATAAAAGAGGAGTTAGGAAAAATAAAGATCATGTTCTTTGATGAGGAGGAACAATTGTGTTGGGGTAGGAAAGATGGAGGAGAATTCACTCTAAATGAATCCCATCACTATATTGTGGTTCATGATCAGAGAAACATAGAACCCCAGTGGGAATGCCTATGGAGCCTCCCACCGTGGCCAAAGATAAAAAAAATTAAATGGTTGATCCTACACAAGAAAATCCTAACGTGGGGGAACCTAGTTGAAAGAGGCCTGAATGGACCCTAAATATGCCACCTCTGCGAAGTTCAAGAGGATACAATAGACCATCTACTAGACGTGTGATTTTATACAACAGATGTTTGGGACTGGGTGGCTATTCTGTACCGACAGACTAATAGAGTGAACGATGATATCATAGCAACTTTGGGGAACTGGATGGGACACTACAATGAAAATGAATTGGTTAATTTATGTTGGGGATTAACTCCTGGGATGGTCATCTGGACAATTTGGAAGGAAAGAAATAGGAAAATTTTCAAGAATGAATCCCACCCTATCACAAAGGTGGTGGATTCTATCAAAACCTAGTTAAGGGAAACAATTATGAGCAGGAATATCCCTCCTTCCATGAGAAACCCGTCACACCAAGACTTACATATTTTACAATTGTTACAGTTGAAAGACCAGAGTCTCAACATACCTTCTCATCGCGACCCAAAGATCCACAATGAAGCCAAATCATGGACTATGCCTCGAGTAGGATTCTTGAAACTGAATTTCGATGGAGCATCAAAAGGAAACCCCAGTAAGGCTGGTGCGGGAGGAGCGATCATAGACAATGGAGGGAAACTTGGTCATCTATATGCAACTAACATTGATAACACAACAAATAATGTAGTAGAGTTTGGAGCTTTGGAACATGGGATAGAGATTTTGATACGAGAAGGTCTAGTCAATGTTACAGTTGAAGGTGACTCATCTCTGGTTATAGGCACTGCAAAACTATTACGGTGTTGAACCAACATTGGCAAGCTAATAAATCATTGGTGCCTAGCTCAAATCCTCCAAAAAATCTAGAACCACCTTCAAACTCTATTCATGGTCGATTTCAGGTGGGTGGGAATGTCGAAAAATACTTTGGCAGATATGTTATCCAATGAGGGAGTGAATCACGAATGTAATATGTTGGACAAGGCTTGGACACATATTCTAGTTGGTCGGCTAAGAAAAGACTACGGACATCTGGAAACTAAATATCATCGTGACAACCACCGAGAAGACAGTCACACTGATGGAAATGAGTGTCAAGAAAACCTAGAGTGGGACCCAGAAGGGATAACGAAAAAAGTCCACATGGCCTCAAGATCTCATGCGACGATTTGACAGGAAGGGGAGAGCAAGGCAGGTAGTAGTACTTCTCAGCAGAGAGGTTAAAGAGGATAGTAAAGAAGGAAGTCACAGGCTAAGTCGAGGCAATCATAAGCAAAGGAGGAAAGAAAATATAGAAGATGGTTTGGAGCGGAATTTGTCCTCAATGGATCTGGTCATACCAAAATAGATAAGACATAGTACTTGAAACAGGGGAAGTGACATGTGAAGCGCCAATAGAAGGATAATGGCACAAGGTGACATGCCCGATATTTTTTTCGACCGTAGAAACCACCTGAAGGGAGTATCATTAAGAGATAATAACAATCATGCAAGAGGTTGTTATATTTAGGTTTTCATTCTAGTTATCCACACCCCACAGAGATCTGATTTACACTTGGGTCATATTTTTGGTTTTCTTTCCCTCTGGAGAAAGTATAGTATTGTGAGTTAGGAGAGAGCTAGAGGATTAGAGAGAGAAGAGGATAGAAATATGGCACGCATGAAATACACTACAAGGAAAGGTATCCCACTCGTGGACTCCCAACCAGAGAGTTCCCGAAAGAATACAAGGATTGAGAACGCGACAAGGGATGTTGCTAGGATGTATCAAGTCACAGTACCATAGAAAGGTAAAGAAGCAATGGAAAAATGGGAGGAGGAACTTAAGTTAGATCATGAGAGAAAAGATAAAAATAAGGTAGCTCAGGAGGTGGACTGTGTAGTCTACCTTTAGCTAGAACGAGGCTTATAACGCACAACATAGAAATCGGTATACACTTAAGCTTGATTATAAACACAGGCCAGTATAAACACATTTAAATTACAGAGTGAAACATATCTGGTTACTGCTATAATTTAACATTCCATACCATTTAACAATAATTCATTTACACAGCAGAAACATGATACATAGACAGCACGATCATGCACAAGATGATTAAAGCATAATTCAAAAACTTATCTTTTAACAGCTGTAGAAATCACCAACCAAGTGTAGGCCTTCCACGAACCTCCCAGCCTTAGAGCACACTGTTCATTAGCTCAACAGTGGGTCACCCCTGAGCTGGGACTGAGCTCCACCCCCAAGGCAAGGAATCCTAGGCTAGGCTGAGGTTACAGGGAAGACAACACAGAAATATCCGAAAGGATTCTTCCCAAAGATGCCATCTTACGCCCACTACTACCAGACTCTCATTCCCCACATGCATGTTCCACCCAGGAGTATACACCTTCACACGCACAGTCCATCGGTGCTAACCTCCCCTCTAGGTCTCGGAAACAGGCCGGATTAGGAAGTCTCAAAGCCCGTAGCTGGTGCTGGGCACTCTCTGGAAGAAACACTTCCCAGCAAACTCTTCCACCTGGAAAGAGTTTCTCACAGGCTTGACAATCTGCCTCTTCCAACATCCACCACCTCCCTCACCTGGAGAGAGGTCATACACAAGCTCAGCACAGGCTTACTCTGGCCAGTATGATACGCGCAGACCAGCACTGYGTGACCACCTCAGACAATCGGGAATACAGACTCGGGCTTCTCACACAATCTCAGCAATGGTGGCAAGGTCTCACGGTGTTGGTTTTGGAAACGTGTGACAACAATCCACGCAGGAAATTTCACAGACTCCCTAGTTTTGAACAGGTAAAGAGTGAATTGGCTTTTCAGATGGACACAATCTTCTCGTCTCTCAGAACATAGGGTGTACACGTAATTTTGCAGAACAAACACAGGATTTACGGATTTCAGAGATGAACCAGGGTATTCTGGCAGAGGTCGTACTAGTTCCCGCTCAGAGGTTTGGATCGAATGGATGAGAACCCCCCCCCCTCACGGCTTACTTCGTCTATTTTATTTGCATGCACCAGGGTTGACACTTGTCACCCTAGGAACTGCATGCGTTCCATCCGTACGCCTTCCTCCCACCACTTGGGAAATCACGTGTCCTTCCAAAAGGACTTAGGATAAAACCATATGATGTACATATCTTTTTGAAACAATAATAAAATATTATTTCCAGGTTTAAGCCCCTAGGCTCATCACTCAGCCCCTTTCCCACCTTCTAGCCCCTAATTCCTTGCCCACTATGTGGATGCTCAGTCCCCCATCACTCATTCATCGTGGTCGGTCTGCACCTGGTTGATGATTTCTACAGCTGCTAAAAGATAAGTATTTGAATTATGCTTTAATCATCTTGTGCATGACCGTGCTGTCTATGTATCATGTTTCCACTGTGTAAATGAATTATTGTTAAATGGTATGGAATGTTAAATTATAGCAGTAACAAGATATGTTTCACTATGTAATTTAAATGTGTTTATACTGGCCTATGTTTATAATCAAGCTTAAGTGTATACTGATTTCTATATTGTGCGTTATAAGCCTCGGTCTAGCTAAAGGTACACTACAGACTGGATTATTGATACGGGGACAACTCACACCCGAGAGACCCTCCAACTCGCACCCAAGAGATGGCATGGCATACAAAGATGTTGATAGGAAAAGTAAAGGTAGACTGTGAGGAAACTCATATGGAGGACCAGCGGGAGATGAAGACCTTGATGGAAGACATCCAACATCGCGTTAGGGGGTTGGAGACCATAGTTAAGTTGTTGGTAGAAATCGAAAAAAACTAGCAGAGCAAGCAAGAGAGACTAACAACACAGTTCCACATGTACCTGAGGTATGTCCACCATATGGATATAACACATGTGAACGACCATGGTGCACCAACTCAGACCCAAAAGGCTTGGGCGGAATCCCCCAAGGAAGAAATAAAGAGTCAAGTTGGAGGAATGACGGATTGGCCCCAGGTTCTCTAGTTTTAGTTTTAAATTTTCAGTTCAGACATCTCTACCTAGGTTCTAGTAGTATTCTAGTAGATAATTTTCCTCTCTTTACTCTAGAAGGAGGTAATATGTCTAGTTCTAAAACTTTCTTAGTTATCGAAGGTTAGTAGACTCAAAAGTCTATCGTTTCAAGGTAATCTTGGCAAAAACATTGATGGTTCACAACTAGTCTGGTTTCCTTTTTGGCACACCAACGACCTTTTTCTGTAAGATATTTTTTGAGAGTAATATAGAATCTTATACTGACTTATAATTTTTTTTTTATAAATGGTTTATAAGTTGAAGATTAAAACTAATAAAAGAAAAACAAAATTATAACCTTGTTAATTAACAAGGATACATTTAAGATGAATATATTTATTAAACAAAACACCAAATCCATTTACTAAAATTGAAAAACTATAAAATTAGAATATAATCAATGATTCTAATTCCATAGGAATAAAACACCAAATCCATGATGTAAAATTTAAAAACTAAAAAAATAATCAATGATTACCAAAACAAATATAAAAAGGGAGAATAATCAATGATTACTAAAACAAGCAGGTAGTCTCATTACATATGAGCAAAACACGAAAAAACTTAAAAAATAGAATAATCAATGATTTCCAAAAACAAGTAAGTAATTTGACTACATACGAATCACAAAATTACAAGCAATGAAATGACCTAAAAAGAAATGACCTAGAATTTTAAGAAATAGACCACTTAGACAATTGAGAAAAAGTTGAAGGAATCATACCTTTTGGCACATCCATGGAGTATGATTTGGAAAATCAACATGAAATTCATAAGATTCATTGGTATATATCAAGCCATGGGAATTTGAAAGTTCAATTATCCACCTACACATAATAAGGGAATGACTCTTAATTGTGGTTTTGCTTAAAATAAATATGGATTTAATTATATCTTAATTTTTTCTTTCATTTTTTAAATATTCGAGAGAGTTATATCAATACAATTATTATTAAATAAATAAATTATAGGAGGGGTGAAACCCCTTCCAAGTGCTCTAAGGAGGATGGGGCTCATTCTTCTTAGAGTAGTGTAGTTCTTCTTATTTGTGTGATTATTTTTATCTTTTCTTAAGTTCACAAACATTACAATACACTTTCTAGACACATCAATTTTGTAGCATTCACATTTAAAGCATGTAATCCTACACTTCAATATCCATCCTACTCATATAATAACACTTGTCACAACTACATTTAAATTAATGCAATCCTACATTCATTTTTTTAGAATGTTTTTACACATACAAATTATACAATTTTACATAATACACCAAAAACACTAAATACCTCTCTAATAAAAAAAACCATTCATATTATTTTTATTTTTTTCAATATTAATTTTTGTTTTTTATTGTTTTTAATTATATTTTAGTATTTTATATATGCAATTTATTAAATTTTGAATTGTATAATGTATGTTGGCTTAAGTGAAATTGTATACTTATGTGTGATTTTGATCATGTTTATATTTTGACTTGAAATTGTATAATGTGTTTACTTATTTAAAATTGTATAATGAGTGTGTATTTGAATAAATTTTTATATTGTGTGTTTACTTATTTTAAGTTTCATATGTATGTGTGAGAGTAGTTTTAATAATGCTTGTTTGTTTTAGTATTTTGACTTGAAATCGTATATTGTGTGTTTGTATATTTGAATTTCTATTTTGTATGTTTGTTTATTTGAAATTGCATATATATGTAAGTGACTTTTATCAATGTTTATTTGAAATTGCATATATATGTAAGTGGTTTTTATCAATGTTTGTTTATGTATATTTGTATGTGATTTGAAATTGTACATGAGATTAAGAATATAATATGTGTTTGTTGTGTCGATTTGTAATTGTGATGAATTTTAATGTGTAAATTTGATTGTGTATATTTAATGTAGGTTTGCTTAAGCTTTATGTTCCATTGTATATTGTATGTTTATTGTGTGTTTATTTGAAATTGTGTATGTGTATGAATAGTTTTGTCAATGTTTGGTTATGTATATTGATTTGAAGTTGTCCATGAATTTGTAATGTCTTTGTTTGTTGTGTTGGACCCACAATTGTGATGAATTTGAATGTGTATATTTAATGTAGGTTTGTTGAAGCTTTACATTCCATTGTATTTGAATTTGTATATTGTGTGTTCGTTTATTTGAAATTGTGTGTATGTGTATGAATGGTTTTGTCAATGTTTGATTACACATATTGATTGAATGTGTACATGAATCTGTAATGTTTGTGTTTGTTGTGTTGATTTGCATATTGATTTGAAATTGTAATGCTTGTGTTTGTTGTGTTGATTTGTAATTGTGATGAATTGTCTTTTGCAATTTTGAATGTTTATATTTAATGTAGGTTTGCTTAAGCTTTATATTCCATTGTATTTGAATTTGTATATTGCATGTTTGTTTATTGAAATTGTATATGTGTGTGTATGAATGAATTTGACAATGTTTGGTTATGTATATTGATTTGAAATTGTAATATTTGTGTTTGTTGTGTTGATTTGTAACTGTGATGAATTTTATTGTGTATATTTAATGTAGATTTGCTTAAGCTTTATATTCCATTGTATTTGAATTTGTATATTGTATGTTTGTTTATTTGAAATGGTCTGTGTATGTGTGACAGTGTTTGGTTATACATATTGATTTGTGGATTGATTTGAAATAAAAATTGTAATGGTTGTATTTGTTGTTGATTTGTAATTGTGATGAATTTTATTGTGTAAATTTAATGTAGGTTTGTTTAAGATTTATATTTCATTGTATTTGAATTTGTATATTGTATGTTTGTTTATTTGAAATTGTATGTGTATGTGTATGAATAACTTTGTCAATGTTTCATTATGTATATTGATTTACACTTGTGCATGAATTTGTAATGTTTGTATTTGTTGTGTTGATTTTATTTGATTTGTTGTTGTAATGAATTTTAATGTAAATTTGAATATGTATATTTGATGTAGGTTTTCTCAAGTTTTATAATATTATATTATATTTTATTTTATTATATGTATTTAATTAAAAATAATAGTATAAATATAAATATTATTTTATAAAATATTATGTATTTTTTAGATTTTTTTTTTATCTATTTTTTTTTTTTAATATGGTCTTTCTTGCATTTTTGCATTTCTCATTTAAACACTTAAACATTCATTGGAACACTTACAATAAAACACATATGTGTTGATAGTCTATCATTTTAACTCATTTTTAATAAAAATCACAAATATTATGAATAACTATTTTTAATAAACATTGCAAAAATAATAATGATATGATTAATGTAAAAATTTAACTTAATTTATTTTCATTAATGATAATAAATCAATATTCTTAAAAAATCCACTAACATTATTAATCATCTTACATAATAAAAAAATATAAAAAATCATCTTAGCATGTTGATATGTTAAAAACCTCATATCAACAATCCACATAATTTTTTGGAGTAAATAATCTTCCACCTTCAGGTGGTTGACCTGTTAGTAGAGATTTTTACAGTCTCGAAGGAAAGAGAAACTCTTTATTGTTAATAAAAATCATTATAATAAATATTAAAAATAACTATATGTTGATGGGTGAAATTGACCGCTCGTCAACTAGAGTTGTGAATCCGGTCCGGGGTTGTCTAATTAACCCAATCCGTTTGGATTAATTCACTCTGATGGGTTTTGCGGCTTCGTTGACCGATCTAAATTCTAAAGAAAGTGAAAAACAACTAAAAGGAAAAACAATAACTTACTAAAAACAATTACTAAAATCTATATGTACATCTAAGTATATATATGTACAAATTATTTAAATAATATATGTATGATAACTTTATATACAATCTGTACAAAGCACGGGTTTTAATCTAAACTCATAAAAATCAAAAGTAAATCGGTTCCTTTGATAACAATAATAAAGAAAGTGAAAGCACTATTTAATTTTTTGGTTTGTTTTCCTGGATGTATATATTCGTGACATCACACATCAAACTTCCTAATTGAACAGAAAATAATAGATAGTAGAAAATGTTTTATATAGAGAAAACTTCTATATTCAAGAAACCAGTGAAATCAAATAACAGGCTAACCTGTTATTGCATCCAATGTCTATTCGATGTTGAATATCTAGCCACCTTTATCTGATGAAGTAAACCTGCTACAGATCTTGAGATTGCCCCTAGTAAACGAGGAACGATAATGCTAGAGATTGAATTTATAATAACAGAACATATAATAGATGCAGTCACAGTAATCTTATAATTTGCAAGTAACTACGACAAAATAATTCTTCCTGTAAGAACTTGCATGTAAATATTCAACTGAAATTAAAGATAAATCTCCTAATTTAAATTGAATAAAGGATCGATGTGTGTTATATCTGAGACACGAGATATGGGAAGTATGTGAAAAGGATTATCTCAAATAACAATAAATCATGCAGACGAAAGGCTATCATCATCTATCATCATATTGAGATAAGAAGAACTTAAATTAAAACATGATACAGAAAGCTAAAGCTGTAATGTATTTTGTGTTATTCAAGTCTGTATATAAATATCCATACTCTCGCCCCAGGCTGAGATGATCAAATGTTTACAAAATGATATGTTTATATAGGTTTCAGGAAACATAATTGTTTCCTGTTGATAAGATCATATTTGTTTCAAAAATATGGGGGATGCAACCACCCTGATTTCACTAGATATCAAAACACTATTAACAGTCTAATTCTATATACTCAAAATACAAAATTGATATGTTTGGGAGACCTCAAAAGTGTCTGATATCATCTTTGAAATCATAGGCTCATTAATCATCCTGAAAACAAATGAAAATAAGATCTCAGATATGTTTTCAATTATCAAATCAAACAAATCGATTTTTCTTAACTGGCTACAGAATCTTGCGATTATGTAGCTAGTTATAATAGCAAATACAATCATATATTATTAAATAAAAAAAACAAAATAATCTTGATAAGAAAAATAGTTTATTCAATCAAATCGAATATCCTAACTTAAGAGTGACACAATCATGCTAAAAAATAAAAAATATCATACCTCGAAGCATGAAATCAAAACGTATCAAGAAATTTTGGAATTAACGATCGTTGTTGTTGCGTCTACGTTTTTGAAAATGACATGACATGTAGTTTTCAAGCGTTTCTCCTTCCATTGAATAATGGATTCAAGTCTTTTTTTTTTCATTTGTCAACATATCAACTTGGTCTCTTAAAGACTTGAGTCGTGACTGTAGCAGTGGAACATCGGTATAGTACCTATCGATCCACGATCAACACACATCACATTGTGACTATAAGGAATTTACATTAGCATGATCAACATTATGGGTCAGAGAATCCCCCATGCGAATGGTATATTTATCACAGAGCTGGATACCAGGGAATTCTGGGTTGTCCTTTAGACAAAGAGGCAGATTGTTAACATAGTAATAAGGCCGGTCAGGGTATAACCCGAATGACTCGGGGTCCTCTTCAGCAAGGAATTCGTTAATTTCTGAGTTTGAGCTTTCGCTCACTTCAATCGTGTTGATTGTGTCTGCACGAGGTTTCGTTTTATTTCGAACACTTCAAGAAATCAACCGACCAGCTCTTTTGTTCTTGAAATTGACATCAACACTGCCTTTTAGTTTCTTACCTGTAGGTTTCTTAACAGTTTTAGTGCAATCCTTTGGATGTGTAACTGGTAGACTGCCCTATTGAATAACCTTAGGGTAGCTCGAGGGTTCATTGTTAAAGGAAAAATCACAGGCCTGGAGTGGTGGGGAAGAGGTCGTAGGGTTCACAAGGGTTTCCACAATGACCGGCTTATCTACTTGTCCCAACTCATGGTTGCCAAAACCATTTCGTGTAATGAATGCATCCCAACAATCATTTTGTGACTGTAACTGGTGCATGAGGATGATTTTAACGAGGCCATGATGAAATAGACTTGAATCTAACCTCTGTTTCCTAAACCGTTTACCCATTTTATACAGACTTTTGAGCAGATAGTAAGGCATATTCAACGGAAAACCAATAAAACTCATAAGTAGGCGTAGATGATATAGGAAAACAAGTCTGAATCGTCCCTTACATGTGATGAAATGCTTGACTACAGCAAGTAAATCATGCCACCTAGGTTTCAAGAATGAAATTGGCATATCTCGATCACAGCTGGTTATTTTTCGTGAGGTAAATAGTAAAGTCCACGGGACCTCCTCCACTTTCGCGTTCTTGAACCATTTTTGACCAACCGCTAGCAATCTTGTGGCTTGGCTTAAGAATTCTTCTGTTACTTCCAACTGCACATCACTGATTTTTGCCCTACAACCATCAAAGGTTAAGGCAAACTCTTGGGCGACCTGAAGGTTAAGACCCTGAAATTTTTCAATGAAAAAATGTGATGCAAGAGCATCTCTCCACGTCTACCAGCCAACCAGCCAGCCACGTCAAGCGCATCCATTCGATGATGAAGAGAGGCGCAGTCCTCATTTAAATCTGAATTAAATGTAATTGAATTGCTTAGGCTGTTGAGACGTAAAGCCCTGCCTTTGCGCAGGCTGTAGATAAGATCAGCCTTAAATGTTTGTAAGGATGAGATCTAGATCCAGATTCTGAACTAGACAACCCATTCAATGTAATTGAATAGGGTAGGTAGATTGGAGGGAAGCGCTCGAAGATCCCCCTCAGGTAAAAGAGATTTTGTATCTCATTTTGGGTAAGTAAGTGAAGAAGATAGGATAGAATATAAGTTTGTGAATAGAGTGCAGAAGAGAAGGAGTCAAGACCTTGTTAATACGGGCATTTTCCATTTAATACAAAGAGAGTAGTTTTTCCTGCATTATTGTGTGTTATGGGGATGTCTGTGAGTGTTCCATTGTATGTTGTAGATGTATATTAGGCATTTGCAGGAGTTCTTGATTTCAGGAGAAGATCTTTGAGGTTTCATTCCAGGAGGGCGTGACAGAGTACTGCGGTCTCTGAATACCAGTGCACTGAAGCACTTCGAAATACTGCAGGTTCAGACAAAAACGTGCTGCGACACAAGAACTGAATCAACAACTCAAGTGAAGACCTCAAGGTTGTTGAATACCTTGGAGGCAAAGATGTGTAGGAGAGACACAGTTGCAGACAGAAGCTCTGAGGATTTCTGTGAAGCTCTGCCAAGGGAGGCATTGAGCATATGCACAGAGGTGCACTGAGAGGAACTCTGTTGTGAGTTCAGGAAGAAACAGAATCACTGAGGATTCTGAGAGCTCTGCCAGGTGGGCATTGAGCAGGTGCAAGGAGTGCACATGAGGATAGAACTACCGGACGTTCCAGGAGAAGATACTCTGCCAGGCAAGCCTTGAGTAGGTGTGCAGACAGGCACAAAAGAGAAGAGAACTCTTTGAGTTTTGTATGGTGAAGGAAGAGTCCACTGAAGGATCTTCACAGGGTTTTTGAACACCCTGCAGACTCAACAAAAGGTTGCTTGAGTAGAAGGATAGCTAGGAGGGCATCCCATTCCTCCAGCTGAGGAAGAAAGGAAAAATAATTGAGTTTCCTTGGAGGTCGAAGCCACAGGAAAGCTCAGGACGGATAGCACCATTTGTGTGCATGTGAATACCCTGCAGAGGGCAGGAGTTGAAGAATCCTTTGAGGGTTCGAAGGAAGGGATAAGCTCAGAAGGACGAGTGATTTTACGCACAAAGTCGTAACTGCAAGGAGTGCAGGAGCTTTAGAATCCTTTGACAGGTTCAAAGTACCCAAACCTCAGGAGGGACAATGTTTCATACGCGCAGCGAAACTCACAGTCGTGGAGTTCATGGAAAAGAGGACAAAGGTTGAGGCCTTTGAGAATTGGAAATTCTTCCAAGTTTGGGAAGAAGTGCGCAGGCTCAGGAGAGAGCACTGCAGCTGTCGGATCGGTGGAGAAGGAAATCTGGACTATTGGTTTCTACGTCCAGGAAGGGAGCTCAGGAGGAGCACACAAGGAGAATGGATCTGAGCCATCAGATCTAGAGTGAAGTACCCGACAGCGGACAAATCGGTTGGGAGCTGCACGAGGTTTAGCTTCGTGAACAGGAGGGGGAGAGCCCATCGGCATTTTGGAGTGCAGAGTTTCATGAGTCCAGAGGACAAGGCATCTGGGACACTTAAAGTCACGAACAGGGAGAGGCGATCAGGACCGTCCATCAAATGGGGACGCGTGGAAGAGATCTGAATGTTCGGGAGATTTCCCGAAAGGAAAAGTCATCCATCGTCATATCGCGGATCGGGATATCGAGAATCCCGTGGACGCGGGGTTTATGCATTTCGGCATTGCGATGTCTGAAATCCTGATAGGAGACAAGGTTGCGGTCTTGTGAAATAGTGGTCATGTGGACCAAAGGTCTAGCCCAGAGGGCTAATGGAAGTTGGAGCGTATCAGGATTCTGAGGATCAGGAATCCCATGGGAAAATGCATTGCGGCATTTAAAAGCTCGAAACCCTGACAAGAGGTAAGACTGCGGTCACAGGGATAATGGTCATATGGGCCAGGAGCCTAGCCAGGAGAGCTAGTGCGTAAAGAGCACGTCGGGATTTGGCGGATCATGGATCCTCAGGACAAGTGCATTTTGGCACTTGAAATTCCAAAACCCCAAAAGATATAAGGCTGCGGTCTTATGAGAAGCGGTCACATGGAGCAAGGCATAGATAGGAGGGGCTAAGGCCGGAAGGGATCACATCGGCGAATCGGAGTTCGCGAGTTCAAGAGGATAGGAACTCTTGACGACGAGAATCACGAAACCCTGAAACCCAAAACCGAGTCGGGGAAGATCACGACTTAGTGCAGAAAAGCCGTGTGGGTGAATTAAGGACTTGTGGATCAGGTTTTTAGAAAATATTCCACAGAGGAATCAAAAGAGCCGCTTCGGCTCAAAGGGGGATTTAGATCGATCATGTGTGCAGGAGAGCGTGAGGTGGTGGTCGCGTGGCTTGTCCTGCGTCAAGTGGTATCAAAGCAGGGACTTCACTTGTATATTTCAGGTGAAGTGTGAAGGTAAAAGAGGAAGACAGAGCGTTGGAGACTCTATAAGGATTTGTTTGCAGGTCGAAAATAGTCCGTAAGCAGTCAGGAGGACTGTAGGATGAAGCTGAAAATGCTCGAGATGTAGAGTGACAGCAACAAGTTTTCCAGGAAGGCAGATAGAGATAGAAAAATGGCTACTGAGGGCCATAAGTATGCTGGAAGGAAGAGCCCAGAGCTGATGAGCACAACCAAAAGGGGGAAATAACTTGCCTACATCAGGGAAAGAATGGAAGAGATCAAATTGAAGATGCGACAGGATAAGAAGCCGAGATGGGTGTATGAGTGGCCCCTGAAGAAGCCAAAAGCCAAATGGCCAGTCAAGGAATTGATGGTCAGAAGACATCGTAGGATATTGAAAAGATGGCTGAGGTACGTTGAAGACCTCAAGACCATAGAGGAAGAGATGGTTCAGATATGTGAACCAAAAATTGGGGAAATTCTCAGTGCAGAGAATGAAATGAGATCAGCTGAAGATCTCAAGGATTGCTAGGAGAGCAGAGAAGAAATTCTAGTTTTCCAGGTGGGCAAAGAGTTGAGATCAACTAAGGATCTCAGAGACTGTCATGAGGACAGCCAAGGAATTTCACATTGTCAGGTGGGCAATGAAATGAGGTCGTTGCGGGATCTTGAAGACTGCCAGGAGGGCAGCAGAAGCATCTCATATTGCCAGGTGGGCAGAGATGAGAATAGGAGACTATCGGAAGGTCTCATGGACTTGGAGGTGAGTTCAATTTAGCAAGGAGTGCTGATGAAGATGGGATCAGTTGATCTCGTAATCTGCCAGGAGAGCAGTGGGAGCATCCCATATTGCCATGTGGGCAGGGGTGAGCAGATGAGACTGTCTGAGGGTCTCATAAATTCAGAGATGAATTTGAATCAGCAGGTGCAGCTGACAGAGGAGGAAGATCAGAGGAATCTTATAATGATTAGGGGAATCAATATATTCCTACCATTCACTGAGGAGGAGGAAGAAGTCTATGTTGCAGATGATGTGGCAACAACAGAAGAACAGTCGGCTGAGACTGTCAAGAAAGAGGAATTGGAGCAGGTGTTTGAGACTGCCCAAGCAGAAGCAGAAGCAGATGAAGAAGAAAATGAGCATTCCAAGGAATGGCTCAACATATTCAGCTAGGAAGTTGAAAGACCTGTAGCATTGGAGCTGATAGCAAAAGAAGCAGAAGGAGAAGATGAGCATTCCAAGGAATGGCTCAACATTTTCAGCCAATAAGATGAAGAGATTGCAACATGGGAGTTTGTAGTAGAAGAAGGACAGGAGGTAGATGGAATTTGTTTTGCTGATCTATGGCAATAGGTTGAAGCCCTAGAGAGAAGAGAGAAAGTGTAGAGCGTGCACATCCAACAGGTGAAGTTGGAAGCGGATGAAGGAGGCATGGGAGATCATGATGATCTGCTCATGTGCCAAAAAAAATTGCAGCTGAGGAGACTGCAAAAACAGAGCCAGCCACTAGAACAGTTGGATGAAGCGATCAAGGTGATTAGAAGGCTAATGTTGGGGTCAGCAAGGACTCCCAGTGAGGAGCAGCTGAGCAAAAAAGAAGAAGCAGCAGCAGCACAGCAATAGAAGTAGCAGCAAGGAGATGGAGTAGATGAACAACTCCAGAGGATGATTTGGGATCCAAGAGGATTCCCACAGTTGAGATGGGAATCTCATGAGCAGGAGCTCATGAAATTTTCACCTGAGGAGTATGATGCAGGAGCATCTCTCCATGTCTGCCAGCCAACCAACCAGCCACGTCAAGCGCACGCATTCGATGATGAAGAGAGGCGCAGTCCTCATTTAAATATGAATTAAATGTAATTGAATTGCTTAGGTTGTTGAGCCATAAATCCGTGCCTTTGCGCAGGCTGTAGATAAGATCGGCATTAAATGTTTGTAAGTCTGAGATCTAGATCTAGATTCGGGACTAGACAACCCATTCAATGTAATTGAATAGGGTAGGTAGATTAGAGGGAAGCGCTCGAAGATCCCCCTTAAGTAAAAGATATTTTGTATCTCATTTTGGGTAAGTAAGTGAAGAATATAGGATAGAATAGAATTCTGTGAATAGAGTGCAGAAGAGAAGGAACCGAGACCTTGTTACAGGCCGAGCTCAGGAACACCTTGTAAATATAGGCATTTTCCATTTAATACAAAGAGAGTAGTTTTTCCTGCATTACTGTGTGTTATGGGGATGTCTGTGAGTGTTCCATTGTATGTTGTACATGTATGTTAGGCATTTGCAGGAGTTCTTGATTTCAGGAGAAGGTCTTTGAGGTTTCATGCCAGGAGGGCATGACAGAGTACTTTGGTCTCTGAATATCAGTGCACTGAAGCACTTATGAATACTGCGGGTTCAGACAAAGATGTGCTGCGGCACAAGAACTGAATCAAAAACTCAAGTGAAGACCTCAAGGTTGTTGAATACCTTGGAGGCAAAGCTATGTAGGAGAGACACAGTTGCAGACCGAAGCTCTGAGGAGTTCTGTGAATCTTTGCCAAGGGGGGCATTGAGCATATGAATAGAGGTGCACCGAGAGGAACTCTGCTGTGAGTTCAAGAAGAAACATAATCACTGAGGATTCTGAGAGCTCTGCCAGGTGGGAATTGAGCAGGTGCAAGGAGTGCACAGGAGGACAAAAATAGCAGATTTTCTGGGAGAAGATACTCTGCCAGGCGGGCATTGAGTAGGTGTGCAGATAGGCACAAAAGAGAAGAGAACTCTTTGAGTTCTGTATGATGAAGGAAGAGTCCACTGAAGGATCTTCACAGGGCTGTTGAACACCCTGTAGACTCAGCAAAAGGTTGCTTGAGTAGAAGGATAGCCAAGAGGGCATCCCATTCCTCCATCTGAGGGAGAAAGGAAAAATAATTGAGTTTCCTTGGAGGTCGAATCCATAGGAAATCTCAGGATAGATAGCATCGTTTGTGCGCATGTGAATACCTTGCAGAGGGCAGGAGTTGAAGAATCCTTTGAGGGTTCGAAGGAAGGGATAAGCTCAAAAGGACAAGTGCTTTTACGCACAAAGTCGTAACTGCAAGGAGTGCAGGAGCTTCAGAATCCTTTGATGGGTTCAAAGTACCCAAAGCTTAGGAGGGACAACGTTTCATATGCACGGCGAAACTCACAGTCGTGGAGTTCACGGAGAAGAGGACAAAGGTTGAGGCCTTTGAGAACTGGAAATTCTTCCAAGTCTGGGAAGAAGTGCGTAGGCTCAGGAGAGAGCACAGCAGCTGTCGGATCGGCGGAGAAGGAAATCTGGACCATTGGTTTCTATGTCCAGGAAGGGAGCTCAGAAGGAGCACACAAGGAGAATGGATCTAAGTTGTCATATCTAGAGCGAAGTACCTGACAGCCGACAGATCGGTTGGGAGATGCATGAGGTTTAGCTTCATGAACAGGAGGGGGAGAGCCCATCGGCATATCAGAGTGCGGAGTTTCACAAGTTCATAGGAAAAGGCATCCAGGACACTTGAAGTCACGAACAACGAGAGGCGATCAGGACCGTCCATCAGTTGGGGATGCATGGAAGAGATCTGAACGTTCAGGAGATTTCCCAAAAGGAAAAGTCATCCATCGTCATATCGTGGATCGGGATATTGGGAATACGCGGGGTTTATGCATTTTGGCATTGCGATGTCTGAAATCCCGATAGGAGACACGGTTGCAGTCTTATGAAATAGTGGTCATGTGGACCAAAGGTCTATCCCGGAGGGCTAATGGAAGTTGGAGCATATCGGGATTCGGAGGATCGGGAATCCCATGGGCAAATGCATTGCGGCATTTAAAAGCTCGAAACCCCGATGAGAGGTAAGACTGCGGTCATGGGGATAATGGTCATATGGACCAGGAGCCTAGCCAAGAGAGCTAGTGCATAAAGAGCGCGTCGGGATTCGGCGGATCGTGGATCCTGAGGACAAGTGTGTTTCAGCACTTGAAAGTCCAAAACCCCAAAAGATATAAGGCTGCAGTCTTATGAGAAGTGGTCACATGGAACAAGGCATAGCCAGGAGGGGATAAGGCCAGAAGGGAGCACATCGACGAATCAGAGTTTGTGATTTGAAGAGGACAGGAACTCTTGACGACAGGAATCACGAAACCCCGAAACCCGAAACCGAGTTGGGGAAGATCACGGCTTAGTGAAGAAAAGCTGTGTGGGCGAATTAAGGACCTATGGATCAGATTTTTATCAAAGATTCCACAGAGGAATCGAAAGAGCTGATTTGGCTCAAAGGGGGATTTAGATTGATCCTGTGAGCAGGAGAGCTTGAGGTGGTGGTCGCGTGGCTCGTCCAACATCAAAATGCCAACCATTCCTTTCCAAATCTTCCCTGGTGTTATCATACGAGAGCAGGGTCTAGACACCATTTGGTTCGACCCTTACCACTGGAGCCATGATGCATAGATAGGTAATTAACACAGAACACACAAGTAGGGTTTGGAAAAACACCATAGAGCCATAGCCCCGAGCCTTATCAATACATGCTATGATAATTCAAACGGTGGGCAAAGTATTTATCACAATGCTTGTGAGAAAATTCGTGAAGCCCGAGACCATGCTAAGGAGTAATGGCATGTTGTACATCGTATGCCACCTTGGCATTGGGTACATGCTAGGACGAGAGTGCTATAAAAACATAAGGTGTGTATCATAGTTTGATTGCAAAGTTAGGTCGGTTTGCAAAATCGAATAGTCAAAGGTTTCATGAAAGAAATATAATCAAACATCAAACGAAAATCAATACAAAAACAATCGAACATCAAATGGAGAGGGTCTTTGGTTCATATAACCACAAATCTCTTAGGCATGCTCAGAATAGAAAGGGTCACAAACAAGGAGAGCAACATGATCATAGCAAGAAACCATAATTCTGTAATAAACCATATGCTTTTAATGAAAATTTAAGACAAAATAGTAATGATAGTTGCAAGTTTTCATGCTTTCAGTCATGAAAACGAAGCATGAATAGATGATAGGTAAAATGCGACGATTTACAACTATTGTTTAGAGAAAACGCTCATGAAGAGTAATAAAATTTCATAGACCTTGTGTAGGCAGCTTATAAAAAACAATAATCACATAATTGCTGCCAACAATGGCGACATGCTAGGAGAAGCAGTTATCTCTGCCAAACGAATGAGTTCAGATTAGAATAATCAGAAAAAAAACTTCGAATCGAAAACAACCGAAAAGTTGTTTGAGCATCTCAAATAATTATAATGCACTCTAGTTTCAGAAAACTATTATTTTTAAAGAAATGAAAACTGATGACAATCTTAGCAAAAGGGAGCCACGATGTTAAAGTTAAAATCTTCAATATTGTTGACAGGGCCGTTGCTGCCAGCATGCGTCCATAGCCTCAACAGGGATGCCAATTAACCCACTCTGATATCTGTATCCTGTTAAGAAATTCCATATCAAAACGAAGGACATTTAAGGTCAAAACAAAATCCATATCTGAGAATTTTCTTCTACCTAACATTGCTTCGCTTCCAACAGGCCTGTTCAGTACCCCGACAAAGTTATCTTGGCGTCATGCATGCATTTACTCGCTGCCAGCAGACCTGTTCAGTGTCCCGGCGGGTTGACAAGCACTTCCCACAGCTCTCTAAAAATTTATATTAGTTTTTAAAGATATTCAATAGAGTGGGGTGACGCTTGAAAATTCTAGTTTTTTAACACATCTTAATATGTCACAGACCTTGAAAAAAAAATTTAGTTGTCCTTCATCAAGATCTAGAAATAGTTTATTAATAAAACTGACTTTCAAGAACAGGGAGACATCATTGAGTTGTTCTCTTAAAGAACAGGGACAACATAAAAAGGATTTTTATAAATGGTCGTGAATACCTTCAATTGCAGATTGAAACCAAAAAACGCTTTTCAAACAACAAGTCATCTTCAACAGGGTTGTGATTTCAAAGGAATGCAACAATTAATGTTTTAACAACTTTCAACTATCATTTTCGAGGGGAATTTTTTTTTGTTTTCTTTGTTTGAGCTAGCCCATGGTGCAGGCATATGTGTTTCAAGAGAAAGACCGATAAGCATAAATGAGAACCAAAACAAACCAGAAAAGAAAAACAAACAACAAATAAAACAAAACATAAAATATTTACAAAGGGTGTATGGGAGTGTCATCAGGCAAAGTACTTTTTTAGAGCTTGTCCATTCATCGGGAAGGTGTCTGGTTGTCCCTCTAAATTCTATAAGTGAAAAGAACTGGGACCTAGTTTCTCAACAATTAAAAATGACCCCAACCACAAGTTCTGAAACTTAGTATGCTCTCCTTTTCCCTCATGAGGTTTGTCCCTTTTAGGACAAGGTCACCTACCTCAAAATTTCTGTCAGAGGCAGACTTGGAATCAAACCAATTTTTGACAATGAGTTGATGTTGATCCAGTTTTCGTTTTTCTTGAGCCCTCGCTTAATCTAACTTTAACAAAGAATTAATTCGACTCTCCAAAGGGGGACAATCTTCTTCCTGTACCTTCTATGATAACTGCAGAGATGGAAGAAGGAAATGCGGTGGAAGAATCGCTTCCCTGCTGTAAATGAGAAAGAAAGGTGAGTTACCCACAATAGTTTTAGGAGTTACTCTATCAGCCCAGATTGCATTTAATAGTGCATTATGCCAATTTTTATGGTTTTCAGAGACCGTTCTCTTGATAATTTTGATCAGATTTTTATTAGTTGATTTTGCCAAACCATTGCCTTGGGGGTAACAGTTGGCAGAGTACTTTAATTTAATTCATTTTTCTAGTGCGAAATCACTCATTTCAAGAGATGAAAAATAAGAAGTATTGTCAAATACCAGGCATTCAGGGATACCGAAACGAGTGATAATATTTGAATTTAAGAAGGATATTACCTAGCTGGTGTTTACAGCTTTTAATGGGGTAGCCTCAGACCACCTGGTGAAATAATCTATGGTTGTTATGATGTATTTATGCTGCTGCGAGGATGCTAGATTGATTGGGCCTATAATATCCAGGCCCCACTGCTAAAAAGGGGAGTCTACCGAAACTGGTTGCAAAGGGAATGCTAGTTTTTGTATCTGTCCAGATGCCTTTTGACAAATGACACACTTGTGGCATAAGTCATGACCATCTTTAAAAAGGGTAGGCCAGTAATAACCTGCTCTTAATACTTTATGGGCGGTGGTGTCTCCACCGAAATGCCCACCAGCTTCCCCTGAATGTAATTCCAATAAGACTTTTTCTGCTTCATCTTTTTCAAGATAGCGCATAAGTATTCCATCAAAATTTTGGTGAAACAAAATACCATTAATCAGCTAAAAAGAAGCATATTTTAATCTTAATGCTCTCCTTTTTGGGGGATCAAGGTGACGGGGAGCTGATTCGTGTATAAGACAAAATTTAATGTCGTCGTACTAGGAACTAACAAGGCTTTGTGCACAACAGATTTGATTTTGATAGTGTTGATCTGGATTTGACATATTAGTTTCATTTTACTTTATTATAGCTGAATCGATGACCAACTTGCATAAACCTTGGCCTCTTACAATTTGTGCTGGGGTGATTTCTATGTCATATTCTTGTAAGGATGTGACCCAGTTTGCATTTTTTTTGCCTAGTTCTTTCTGTACTAACAAATTTCTAACAGCCGGGTAAGGGACAATGATTTTCATCCTAGATTTCAAAAAATAAGATCGGAAGTGTTTTACTTCTTTAAAAATAGCATAAGCTTGTTGATTTACTGTTGGGTAGTTAAGTTATGCCCCCTTGAAGGCTGATCTCATAAAGGAAATTGGGACTTCATTGTTTTCAACATTCTTTTGAGTTAGGACAGCAGTGTAAGATCGATCAGAGGAAAACGTGTAGAGGGTGAAGTCTCGTGAAAAATCAGGGCTCATTAGAGAAGGAGCATCTATTATGGCCTTTTTTATTGAATCAAAATCTTGACTTTCTAAAGGTCCCCAATGGTACTATACATCCTTTTTTATTAAGTTTTGTAATGGTCTCACCATTTATGAAAAGATGGGGATGAATCTTCTAACAAAGTTTATCTGTCCTAAGAAATTTTGCATGGACTTTTTTGACGAGGGAGGGGGCAGTTTCCAAATGACTTGGGTCGTTTCAGGGTTGCTAATCATCCCTTCATTTGATATAATAAATCCAAGGAGCTTACCTTGTTCTACTGCGAAGACAGATTTTTTAGGATTTAAAGAAATGTTGTACTTACAACATCGCTATAGAACAGATCTTAAATGAGCTATATGATCTTCTTTATTTTTTGAGAAGACAGTGACATCATCCAGGTAAACTACTATAGATTGATTGACTAAGCCGCGGAAAGTGATATCCATCGCTCTCTGAAAAGTGGCACCGATGTTTATGAGTCCAAAGGGCATCTTTCTATAAGCGTAGGTGCTCCACGGGGTACGGAAAGTAGTTTTGAGATGGTCTAAGGGAGACATAAAGACTTGGTTATACCCGGAAAAACCATCCAATAAGGATAATATTTCAGAGCCATATACCTGTTGAAGGATCTGTTCCATGGGAGGGACCGGGTAGTTGTCTTTATCAGACGCTCGGTTAAGATTTCGGAAATCGACACATAGTCGGATTTCACCACTCTTCTTTCTAACGGGGACAAGATTAGAGACCCATTGTGTGTGCTTTAGTGAGAAGATCATTTTAATGTTCAGGATTTTGTTTAATTCCTTCTTGATCGTTGGTTCGAGTTTTGGGTGCATCTTCCTTAACTTTTGTTGAAAAGGTTGGGCCTGAGGTTTCATGGGAATAATGTGTTGTATGATGTTAGGATCAAAGGTTTTTAGGTAGTCGTATGTCCAAAAAAAAACATCTTTGAATTCCTTAAACAACTTAATAAATTCTACCTTTTCTTGTTCAGAACACCCCAACCCTAAATTGATGCACTGTGGGTTATCTTTAGTTCCCAAATTTTCTTTCTCATGTGTCAAATATGAACTATTCATTTTACACTTCACTGATTTTCTAAACTTATCGTGAAGATCATAAAAAAATTCTAACCTAACCACAAATTTTGGGATAGAGTTTACCATCTCTGATGCAGATTCTGGGGATCTCGTATCTGGTATTACCGTAAATTTGCAGAGATTTTCGTCATGGGTACCTTTTTCAATCACTGCGCCCTGGAAATTTTATTCCATATGTAGAAAATTTATGATCTGTTGATCATCATCGAAGACTCTCCAATTCATGATATTGTCTGGAACAGACGGTCTGAGCAACAATTCGACGGAAAATGCATTCTGAGATAGGCCTTCTGTAGGAAAAATTTTTGAGGCAACATTAGATAACAAATCAACTTCAAAATTATTCAATCTAGGAATAGAATTTATGTTAAATGCCGAAAACTTGTTCATCGAATTCCATACCTCTGTATGATAGATTTTTAGGTGCGGAGATAATGGATAGAATTTTTTACCTGTCTAACCACTATTTCTGAATCACCAAAAATAGTCAAATTTTGAATGTTTAAATCTAGTGCTTTTCTGAGACCTTGCATGAGTGCCTCATATTCGGTCACGTTGTTTGTACATTCGAATTCTAACCGGAAAGAAATCAAAGTCTTGTTACCTGCTGGATCAATGAGCACGCACCCTGCACCAACTCCTTCCTTAGATTTTGACCCATCGAAGTAGAGAGACCATATTTGATTTTTGTCAGGTGTATGTGACCACCGAGAGGAGGTTGTTGACTGTGTGCATGTCATAATTTCAGATTGTTGTTCCAGGTCAATGATGGTAGGAGTTTCGTCCATGAAATTGCCGAAAAAAGTGTCCATCCCCTGTATTTCAGGTGAATTGGCAGAAAGAGTGAATGGTTCATTGGGATCATTTAAATCAGTTACTATGAACTTAAGATAACGTTCATGATTTACCTTGATTTTGTTAGGCTTTCCATTCTTGGGCAGCCACAAGTGAGACCAATCCATTGCAAAATATCCATGTAGTTGTTCTGACCAATCTCTACTTAAAAACAAACCATATACTTCTGGGATATCTACAAAAATGATATCGATCACTTGATGGACTTTAGGATTAGATGACAATCTTATAAGCACATTTTTTAATTCGCCTATCACTTTAACACTAGTTCAATCAAGCTGGATAATTTTCAAGCTAGACGATTGAACTTCGGCATTAATCTTTTGACAGACAGACCAAGGCATTGTGTTAGATGATGCACCTAAATCTACCATATAGTTATGTACATTCCTATTGAAAATTTCAAAAGTCAACAAAAATGGAGGGACATTTCTGCGAGTATTAACAGTGGAAGTTTGTTGTTTTTTAATCACAACCTCTGAAACTGGTTTATCTACATTTGTTATACCATTTACAGGAAGGTCTCTTTTATCATGAGGCTCGGACGTAGTTTTGGTGGAGGCCTTCTGAGGAATTTTGGGGTTGTTCTGAACACCTTTATTGTTATTCGGATTACTATTTTTGTTGTTCTCCGCAATATTCTGCAGCATCTTTTGCAAAAGAAAAGGGAATTTTAATCATTCTTAAACAGGAATGTTAACCCTAATCTTTTTTAGATCTTCAATCAAATCATAATCTAAACTTGGGTTTGCTGAATTCTGTTTAGTCTCAATTGATTTAGACTATTTTGGAGGCACAGTAGTCACAATTTCAGAAGAAGGCTTATTTGTTGTCTTGCTCTCGGTATTGTAAGGATGTACTGTTTCGAAATTAGCTTGAAAAATGTTATCCAAAAAATGTCTAAAAATGTTCGGTGAGGATTCATCTTCTTCTACTATCTCTTGTTCAGCTACTTCTTCAAGAATCTCAGGAGGAATCAAGTTATCGTGTGCTTCTAGGATCGTTTGAATAGCAAATTGTAGGCTTTCTAGATTTAGGCCTTCAGAATTTGAGTTAGATCAGTTTGTGGGAAAAGGCTTCCTAAAAGGGGGTTTGTAAGGCCCTTTGCTTGAAGAAGCTTCTTCAGCCGACCTTTTCAAATCTATAACTTGATTGGATAACTTCTAAACACTTTCTGTAAGTTTTCTAGATCCGAACTCTTAGGTTGAGCTTTATTTTGGGGAGGTCTAGGAAGGATTTTGATTTTCTTCTTGGAGGATGAAATAGTCTCTATCTCGTTACCGGCATTGTCTTTTAAGCTGAGAATATCTTTCTCGATCTGACTGGCCTCTTCGAAGGCTTCTATCAATGTGGAATTCTTGGACCTCTTTACCCAAATGGCTATGTTTTGATGTAAGGCTTTCGTGTAGTAAGCGACAATAATATTCTTGGCAAGCATCGAATCCATGGGGATTCGCTTCTTTAGTGTTAGGAACCTTTGATTAAAGTCTTTTATCTTTTCTTTGGTGTTCATTTTTAAACTATTAATCTCCATGACTAGAACTTTAGGAGACTTGTCATCTCCGAACTTCTCAAGGAAACAGAACTCAAATTTATCCCATGACACAATGGTGTGGGGTTGTTGGGAAAAGTACCAGGTAGAGGCATTACCTTCAAAGGTGTAGGGAAAAAATCTACAGACTACGTCTTCATGTTCAACACTATGGAACCTAATGGCTAGCATAAACTTTTTGATGTGATCTTCAACGATCTTCTTGGAGTTTGGGTCAAATTTAGGGAGCCATTTCTCTGGGTGTTTAGGTAAAGGATGTTGGGGCCCATGTATGGCCACTGCATCTTGGTCGAGTCAGGGTCTGGCGGGATTGTTCGGATTGGCCATAGGTGTGGGTGGTGTCGAAGGCTGAGATGAGGAACTACCTTCGTTTGAGGATTCTTCTCCAGAAGAAGAAGGAGATGAAGAGGGTGGTGATGGTGGAATACCATATCCTGCTGCTGCAGGAGTGAGGATATGATTTGGATCCATAGGGTTTAAGGTAAGGTCAGTACCTTCAAGTTGCTCTCTGATATCAAAGAATTCTAACGGTTGGTTCAAAGGTCAACTTGGCTATCTGATATGGACTAAGGAACTGTGTGTTCTTATGAGGGATTGAAAAACAATCTCTTGTATGTCGCCACCTAGGGGATTTGAAGTTACTGGTTCAACTGTGATCCGTAGATCATCATTTGATGTGGTTGTTGTTTGAGGGACAATTTTGTTGTCTGAATGACTTCTAGTCACTATAGGTGAGCGGGTAGGTGGGGGAGTAGTCTTACGACCTCCTCGTGCCATTAATAGTTTTCAGGCCCTCCTTCTAGCACCATTTTTTGACGGGAGAAATTGACCGCTCGTCAACTGGAGGAGTGAATCCAGTCCAGGGTTGTCTAATTAACCCAATCCGTTTGGATTAATTCACTCCGACGGGTTTTGCGGCTCCATTGGCCGATCTAAATTCTAAAGAAAGTGAAAAACAACTAAAGGGAAAAACAATAACTTACTAAAAAAAATTACTAAAATCTATATGTACATCTAAGTATATATATGTACAAATTAGTTAAATAATATATGTATGATAACTTTATATACAATCTGTACAAAGCACGAGTTTTAATATAAACTCGTAAAAATCAAAATTAAATCAGTTCCTTTGATAACAATAATAAAGAAAGTGAAAGAACTATTTAATTTTTTGGTTTGTTTTCTTGGATGTATACATTCGTGACATCACACATCAAACTTCCTAATTGAACAAAAAATAATAGATAGTAGAAAATGTTTTATATAGAGAAAACTTCTATATTCAGGAAACCAACGAAATCAGATAACAGGCTAAACTGTTATTCCATCCAATGTCTGTTCGATGTTGAATATCCATCCACCTTTATCTGATGAAGTAAACCTGCTACAGATCTTGAGATTGCCCCTAGTAAACGAGGAACGATAATGCTAGAGATTGAATTTATAATAACAGAACATATAATAGATGCAGTCACAGTAATCTTATAATTTGCAAGTAACTACGACAAAATAATTCTTCCTATAATAACTTGCATGTAAATATTCAACTGAAATTAAAGATAAATCTCCTAACTTAAATTGAATAAAGGATCGATGTGTGTTATATCTGAGACATGAGATATGGGAAGTATGTGAAAAGCATTATCTCAAATAACAATAAATCATGCAGACGAAAGGCTATCATCATCTATCATCATATTGAGATAAGCATAACTTAAATTAAAACATGATATAGAAAGCTAAAGCTATAATGTATTTTGTGTCATTCAAGTCTGTATATAAATATCCATACTCTCGCCCCAGGATGAGATGATCAAATGTTTACAAAATGATATGTTTATATAGGTTTCAGGAAACATAATTGTTTCATGTTGATAAGATCAAATTTGTTTCAAAAATATGGGGGATGCAACCACCCTTATTTCACTAGATATCAAAACACTATTAACAGTCTAATTCTATTTACTCAAAATAAAAAATTGATATGGTTGGGAGACCTCAAAAGTGTCTCATATCATATTTGAAATCATAGGCTCCTTAATCATCCTGAAAACAAATGAAAATAAGCAGATCTCAGATATGTTTTCAATTATCAAATCAAACAATTCTATTTTTCTTAACTAGCTACAGAATCTTGCGATTCTGTAGCTAGTTATAATAGCAAATACAATCATATTTTATTAAATAAACAAAATAGAATAATCTTAATAAGAAAAATAGTTTATTCAATCAAATCAAATATCCTAACTTAAGAGTGACACAATCATGCTAAAAAATAAAAAATATCATACCTCAAATCATGAAATCAAAACGTATCAAGAAATTTTGGAATTAATGATCATTGTTGTTGGCTCTACATTTTTGAAAATGACACGACCTGTAGTTTTCAAGCGTTTCTCCTTCCTTTGGATAATGGATTCAAGTCTGTTTTTTTCATTTGTCAACATATCAACTTGGTCTCTTAAAGACTTGAGTCGTGACTATAGCAGTGGAACATCGGTATAGTACCTGTCGATCCACGATCGACACACATCACATTGTGACTATAAGGAATTTGCATTAGCATGATCAACATTATGGGTCAGAGAATCCCTCATGTGAATGGTAGATTTATCATAGAGCTAGATACCAGGGAATTATGGGTTTTCCTTTAGACAAGGAGGTAGATTGTTAACATAGTCATAAGGTCGGTCAGGGTATAACCCGAATGACTCGGGGTCCTCTTCAGCAAGGAATTCATTAATTTATGAGTCTGAGCTTTCTCTCACTTCAATCGTGTTGATTTTTTTTGCATGGGGTTTCGTTTTATTTCGAACACTTCAAGAAATCAACCAACCATCTCTTTTGTTCTTGAAATTGACATCAACACTACCTTTTAGCTTCTTACCTGTAGGTTTCTTAACAGTTTTAGTGCAATCCTTTGGATGTGTAATCGGTAGTTTTCCTTGTTGAATAACCTTAGGGTAGCTCAAGGGTTCATTTTTAAGGGAAAAATCACAGGCCTGGAGCAGTGGGGAAGAGGCCGTAGGGTTCACAAGGGTTTCCACAATGATCGGCTTATCTACCTGTCCCAACTCATGGTTGCCAAAACTATTTTGTGTAATGAACGCATCCCAACAATCATTTTGTGACTATAACTGGTGCATGAGGATGATTTTAATGAGGCCATGATGAAATAGACTTGAATCTGACCTCTGTTTCCTAAACTGTTTACCCAATTTATACAGACTTCTAAGCAGATAGTAAGGCATATTCAACAGAAAACCAATAAAACTCATAAGCAGGTGTAGATGATATAGGAAAACAAGTCTGAATCATCCCTCACATGTGATGAATTGCTTGACTACAGCAAGTAAATCATGCCACCTAGGTTTTAAGAATGAAATTGGCATACCTCGATCACAGCTGATTATTTTTCGTGAGGTAAACAATAAAGTCCATGGGACCTCCTCCACTTTCACATTCTTGAACCATTTCTGACCAACCGCTAGCAATCCCATGGCTTGTCTTAAGAAATTTTTTGTTACTTCCAACTGCACATCACTAATTTTTTCCCTACGACCATCAAAGGTTAAGGCAAACTCTTGGGCAACCTGAAGGTTAAAACCCTGAAATTTTTCAATGAACAAATACCAGCCATTCCTTTCCAAATCTTCTCGAGCGTTATCATACAAGAGCAGGGTCTGGACGTTGTTCAATTCGACCCTTACCACTAGAGCCATGATGCACAGATGGGTAATTAACATAGAACACACAGGTAGGGTTTGGAAAAACACCACAGAGCCATAGCCCTGAGCCTTATCAATACATGCTATGATAATTCAAATGGTGGGCAAAGTGTTTATCACAATGCGTGTGAGCAAATTCGTGAAGCCCGAGACCATGCTAAGGAGTAATGGCATCCTGTACATCATATGCCACCTTGGCATTGGGTACATGCTAGGACCAAAGTGCTATAAAAACATAAGGCACGTATCATAGTTTGATTGCAAAGTTAGGTCGGTTTGAAAAATCAAATAGTCAAAGGTTTCATGAAAGAAATATAATCAAACATCAAACGAAAATCAATACAAAAACAATCAAACATCAAATGGAGAGGGTGTTTGGTTCATATAACCACAAATCTCTTAGGCGTGATCAGAATAGAAAGGGTCACAAACAAGGAAAGCAACATGCTCATAGCAAGAAACCATAATTCTGTAATAAACCATATGCTTTTAATGAAATTTTAAGAAAAAATAGTAACGATAGTTGCAAGTTTTCATGCTTTCAGTCATGAAAATGAAGCACAAATAGATGATAGGTAAAATGCGACAATTTACAACTGTCGTTTAGAGAAAATGCTCATGAAGAGTAATAAAATTCCATAGACCTTGTGTAGGCAGCTTATAAAAAACAATAATCACATAATTGTTTTGAACACTATAATAAATAATAATAGATATTTTCTAGCCATAGAATATAGATATCACACAAATTGTGACCATTTCAATATATAGCATTTCGAGTTAATAAAAGTGAATTAAACACTACATTACTCAAAATCTTTAAATATATACTTAAGAAAATATTAATCCCATCAAATCTTTTCTTAAAGAAATTGGCCTTCCCTTCTTATAAGGAAAAATGTGGCAATCACACCCCTTTTAGTATCTTTGCACTTGAACCAAGATCTTAGCAATCAACATATTATTTTCACTACCATCCATGTTACTAGTTATGATGAGTTCCAATCAAACATGGTTTTCCAAGTTCTCGAACAATGAAATTAGTATAATTCATTTTGGCAACAAAACATTTCCTTACCACATTTACAAATAATCACTTGACACAATACACTTCCAAAGGTTCAACATATGAGGCAAAAATATGACATATTGAAACCTTATTTAAGTTTCTTCTTCTAACCTAAACCCATTGCTTTTAACACTTGATTTCATTTAATATACTATCTTTTCTTTCATATGATTTATTTTTCACTATGGTTGAGTTTCACTTACCTCAAATAATTTATTTTTTATATATGATTGATATATGGCTTCCAAACCCAACGAAATAATGTGATGTTTTGCACTTGATAGGTAAATGAGTAGAAAAAATTGGCATTCAAACAAAGTACCTTAACCACAACAATGACAAAATAAAACTAATTACTGCATTTTCCAATAGCTTGATGATGTGCATTTCTCATTAATCATTTTTCATTATTTTTATTTTATTAGTTGAAAATATGTATGTTATGCAACTTTAAATATTTTTGCATCCCCAATATATTGACAAGTATTTCAAGTATCATAATCAATTGTAAATGTTCATTTTAATGACAAAATAAAACTAATTGCTGCATTTTCCAATAGCTTGATGATGTGCACTTCTCATTAATCATTTTTTGATTATTTTTATTTTATTAGTTGAAAATATGTATGTTATGCAACTTTAAATATTTTTGCATCCCCAATATATTGACAAGTATTTTAAGTATCATAATCAATTGTAAATTTTCATTTTAGATTTTATATTAGATACTTAAAACCTAGTTTCACATATAGAATTGTTTTAGTCTGTAATCATTCTTCATATGTCCAATTAAAAAAGAAAAATAGAATTATACCATTTTAATGTATAATAACATTTTGGCCAACATGAAACATAACATCCTTTATAAGTAATAATTTGAAATAACAATTGTAACAAAGATTTTTTCCACTAAAGGATTAGGTGTTTTTCACAAGGTCAAGAATTTCCTTAATTACAATAATTCAATTTCAATAAATTACTAACCACCACATTCATCTTTTGTTCAAAATACTGATTTAATGTTAAAATTACTAATAGACTCATATTATAAGCCTCAAAAAAGCATGTCTTATCTTTTGTGCAAAATACCAATTTAATGTTAAAATTTCTAATAGACTCATATTATAAGCCTAAAAAAACATGTCTTAAGTTCATTATTTTCCAAAACCAATTCAAAGAAATGTACTTTTTTCCAACCCAAGATCCCTTTTTCAATCTCTTGTGAATTTTCTCTTCAACCTCTATTTACATTCATTATAAAACACATAACTGAATGTAAATTAAGCTTCACATTCCCATTACTTAAACGATACACTTTATTTAAAATAATATAATACAATTCATTTAAAATAACAATTTATATTTCATATAGGTATTTTTCAAATCTTTCGAATAATTAAGAAACATTAAATGTACTATTTCTCATTGATTTTACACTATGAACAACAATATCCAAAATGCATAGTTATAAAACACACATGTTACTCTTACTATGCAAAATGGATATATTACAAATATATGAAATGATCTCAATTTAAAATGTCATACAAAACAAAACTTTCAAAAGATCGATACATTCAATTCACCAAAACTTATCAAAAGTATTAATTGAACTTTGGAACTAGCAAAGATGGAAGAATTCAATTCATAAAATTAGAGAAATAAAAGTTCCATGTTAGTTACTATATCAAATTGTAGTCATACTCATGCCATAAAGATTATTGTGGATAATGGTAACCTCTAACACTCTCACAAGAGAGATGGAGGTTTGTCTTGAGGCATTGTGATCCTTAGGGTTGTATAGTGATTGCATAGCTTTGTCACATTAATCAACCTCTCTTTCCCTATCCTCCTAAGCTTCGAAAATATTTAGGGAAACAACATGAAAAAGGAGAATCCATTAGTAAGAAGCCAAGTACCCATCGATAGATTTACAAATACAAATGTTTTATGATGCTTTCATGAGAAAATTTTGTCACAAATCATGAATCTCTCATGAAAGCATAGCTTTGTCACAAATTTATGATGCTTGTTGGTGTTTGGTTCAAATCCCCCTGGGTTAAGTGCCCTAGTCTACATAGATAGATTTACTAATGTTTTCATGATAAAATTTTGGGAATCATCCCTTGGTCTTCCCCATAAGATTTTCTTTTAGATTAAAACCAAGACAAACACACTATAAATAACTATAGAGAATTACCCCTCTGAAATTTACCCATAAGCACCATAAAAAGAGATAATTCATAGAAGGGGTATTCATGGATATGAATCACAGTAGAAAGTTTATGAAATAACTAAAACTTTTAAAGCTTCTCATTAAAAATAATTCTCTCCATTAGAGTAGAATTATTCTACATTGCCAAGTTGAAATTGCAATCAAGACTCTGAATTCATGAAAAATGCCTATGCAATGTTAATTTTAGTAGCTATTAAGTTTCTTTTCAATTTACTAGATAACAATAGCATAGGTAGGATCGCTGAGAGAAACACAATCACAATATACACATCATTTATCCTGGGAAACCCTCATGGGGGAGAAAACCCAGCAAAAACTTCCTTAATATAGATAGACAATACAATGGCAAGACAATAAACCAAAACACTACAGAATATCCAACACTGAGCAATGCGCCTCTATGTTCCTTCTTATCCCAAATGCATCTATCTCCAAACTTGTACACTTGTTGAGTGGAATGAGTGAGTGAATGAATGAGGCACTAGCCTCTCTTATTTATATTAGTTGGCAGGTGCTAGGGAGGTGTCTCTTCACTGGGCAGGACCGACTTCTTCACTTAGTGGTTAAAACCACTTTAATTAGGCCTAGGGATGACTTATTAATTTTAATGATATAATTAGGGTTTTACCAATCCGCAAAAGGAGATTTTCTCATTTACAAAGCCCAACATGATCAATCCACAAAAGGGGATTGATATACTCAATAATAAATAGAATACTCTTTGCAGTTCAATATTTCAACACTCCCCATTAACAAGAAGGGCATTATACAAAATTGTTAGGAGAGAGAGAGGGCAACAACATCAACAACATCTGAAACACTGACTAGCATATCTATAAATCATCAGAATTTTTTCTCATCATCATTCACAGCATGGAGCTAGAGTAACATCATCATCATCATCTTCATTAGCATGGATTAGTATAATGATAATACATCATCATAATCAATAACAACAAAATCATCATCACATCACAAAGGTTGGAGCAACAACATCATTAGATCACGAAGGTTGGAGTAGAAACATCATCACAACACGAAGGCTGGAGCAATAAAATCATCATAGCATGAAGGTTGGAGCAACAAAATCATCACAACATGAAGGCTAGAGCAACATCATCATCATCATTATGGGGCAACAGAGTGAGGTAGGTGTTACAACATTTTGTGGTACTCTGATAGTCCCTAAGGAGTTGCCCAGAAATCATAAGATTCCCTAGGATATAAAATCCTAATGGAGCTACCACATGGTACTCTAATAGACCATCCTTATCAGACCTTCAGGATTTTCCCAAGAATCATAAGATTCACTAGGATTATAAAAATGTTAACGAAGCTACCACTACTAACCATAGCTAGTATATACATGCATAGGTACTATGATAGACCATCCTTACTAGACCTTTAGGATCTATCCAGGCATGATTCGTCCCCTAGGATATAAAATCTTAACTGAGCTACTCGCTATTGGTCAGGATACCATAGTATCATCAACATCACTCCCCCTTTCGAGGGATGTCCTTTCAGACTATACCAATCTTGTCTCGAAAGTGCTCAAACATTACATGAGACAAGGGCTTCGTAAAAACATTTGCAACATGCTCATATGTGCTAACATATTGGAGCTTTATGGATCCTCTTTGCAACATATCACAAATGCAGTGATACCGAATTTCTATGTGCTTTGACTTGTCATGGAACACATGGTTATTTTTCATCTTTATGCAACTTTGGTTATCACATAGAATCATGGTTGCTTCCATCTCCAGATCAAATAGACCTATCAACAGCTTCCGTAGCCATATGGATTCACAACTAGCGGAGCATGCAACAATGTATTCTTCTTCTATTGTGATGAGAGAAATACTAGATTGTTTCCTACTCTGCCATGAATTCATGGCTAGCCCCATACTAAAAAAACATCCTGAAGTGCTCTTTCTGTCAGAAACACTTCCAGCCCAATATGAATCGGTATAACCAATATGTCTTAAGTCTTGATCTCCATTGTAGCAGAGACCAAAGTCCAACATACCTTTAAGGTATCTCATCACATGTTTTGTAGAAAAAAAGTGAACATGTATGGGATCTACTAGATACTGACTCAAGGTGTTCACAACAAAACATATATCTAGCCTAGTATTCATCAGATACATCAATGATCCAATTATATTTCTGTACTATGTAGCATCAACCAATTCTGACGAAGTATCAACTAGGAGCTTCAAATTTGTTTCCATGGGTGTATTCATGGATTTACACTCCAACATATCAAACCTATTCGTTATTTCAACTACATACTTCCCTTGGTTAAGGAAGATCTTCTTTGTGCTCTGCCAAACCTCAAGACCTAAGAAATAATGCATTAGGCCTAGGTCTTTCATCTCAAATTATGTAGCAACCTTTTTCTTACAATCAATGATAAGATTTTCTTCTCCAGTTAAGAAGAAGTGATCCACATACAACAACAACATAAAATGCTCATCATTCATAACCTTGAAGTAAAGGTTAGAATCATATTTCCTCTTGGTAAAGCCCAAGCTCGTCAGGAAACTGTCAATCCTTCCATACCAAGCTCTAGGAGCTTGCTTCAATCCGTACAAAGCCTTATTCAACTTGCAGACATGTGTCTTTCTGTCTTCAAATTAAAACCCTTGATGTTGTTCTATGTATGCTTCTTCTTCAATAACACCATTTAAGAAGGTTGTTTTCACATCCATCTGGTGTAACTTCTACTTCATCTTAGCTGCGAGGGATATGATGGTTCTGATAGAAGTGTATCTAGATACAGGAGCAAACGTCTCTTCATATTCAATGCCTTCCTTTTGAGAAAATCCATGAGCTACAAATATTGTTTTATGTTTTTCGATACTTCCTTCAACAACATGTTTTATCTTGTATAACCATTTGAAAGATACCACATCTTTTTTCTTCGGTCTGGGAACTATTTCCCACACATCATTCTTTATAATTGATTTGTATTATTTTGTCATGGCATCTGCCCATTCTTTCTTTTGAATGGATTCTTCAAAGAAAGTAGAATCCTTCTCTATGAGATCACACATCAAAGCGATATAACTAGAGAATGGCTTAGGTTTCTTGACTTGTCTCATGGTTCCTTTTGGGGCACCATACTTCTCTCCATCTTGAATTAGTTTCCTTTCCCAAGCTAGTTTTCTCTTGTGGGAGATCGTCATCTAGGGAGGTTATTGAGATTCTATCATATCATGATCTTCTTTTATCTCATCATCAGGGGAATCTGTGACCTCCCTCATTGGTTCTACAACTCTGGGAGATACAAGTTCTTCTTCATATACTTCTTCAAGTTGGCATCTCCTTGATTTCTTGAGTGTTTCATCTTCGTCAAAGGTTACATCTTTGTTAATCTCAATATGATGGTAACCTAGAATGTAAATTATGAATTCCTCAGAGACCTCACATTATCCAAAAAATATTCCCTTCTTTCCTAAAGGGTCCAACTTAGTTCTCTTTTCTTTTGGAATGTGTACAAACACTGGACAACCAAATATTTTGAGATGGCTTGTAACACCCCTGTTTCCCCCAGCTTGTAATTAATCGTTAATCATGATTACCATGTTGTGACATGGGAAAAATGTAAAGATATTATTGTTTAAACTCCCAATGACTAACTATGGGGGTGAAGCCTTGAAGTATTGGCCATGATATCACTAGAGGAAAGAATGGAAAAAACTATGGAGAGGGTGCATTAAGTCAAATGACCCCAAATTTCACTTTTGGGGGGGGATAATAAACCTCCTCTGGTTTCTAAGGAAGAACCAATTAATTAATAAAGGATTGGTGGTTGAACCATCAAACACCCCCATGAATGGAAGCATGGTCTGGCCGAAGAATGCCAGCCCAAAGTACCACAAAGTTTGGCAGACTCAAGATGACCTGAGTTTCCTTCTGACAAAAGGAACAAGACAGAAAGGAGAACCTTCCCAAGGAGGGATGTGTGAAAGGAGATAAGGGCATGCATATAGATAGGGGAAAGAAGGGGGTGCGCTAGGCTCTCCAATGGAGAAATGGCAGAGAGCGGAATTTGACCAGAAGGCCATGAGCTTGATGCTAAGGAAGCATATGATAAACCTCATAGAGGTTGTGATAGAGAAAGGATCTCTGAGAATTTTTCATAAATTCCTTAGTGATATCATGGCTTGGCACGAGGGTGGCCAGAGTGTTAAGAGTGAATTCCTCTGAGCCTATAGTTGGGTGGAAAGGAGAACACCCACAGTCAGTTAGTTAGTTGTGACCTGTAATAGATAAGTATTCTTATACGCTGTGTAATTGAGTTGTAACTGTAAAATAAAGTTGGATATCATGTGAATGTTTCAAGGTTGTGCATGTGTTCTTGATGGATATGTTGTGTTCCTTTATTTTTTCTTGATTGTGTACTTAGGAAAGTAAGGAAATATATGGTTTGGACATGGTTTGTACATGCAAATGCTCGAGCCCTGTAGTGGCTCAAGTTAGAGAAATTGAATTGTGAGTTCATCGACCTTGGGCATAGTTTCACGCATGCATGTTTACACTTCCATTTTTTCTGGGCCTCCTGGATAAGGGAGATTGTTAATCTCAAGAGAGGTAGAGTGAAGGTGCACAGAGCCTACACAAGCTACATAGGAGTGGAGAACTCTCTAAGTTCTAAACTCCGAAAGAAACACAAGGAGCGTCCTCTCAATTAATTTGAGGTACCAGTAATCTTAGGAGGTATAACGATCTTAGAGTATAGACAAGGGGGCACATCCTCCAGACCTTTCATATGTGTGATTGAGGGTTCAGTCTCATGGCCTTAGAAAATTCTCGACCAAGAGATAAGTGTACAGACACGATAAATTTGGGATTAAATCTTGGTCGTTGTTTCTAGTGACACATGACGCTAGATCTCGTGGTCCGGAGGCTTGTCAGTCTGGAGGAATTTGGACGAGATTCTTCAAGGTGTGACGACTCTTTAAGTCACGAATGGTGGAGTAAATATCAGTCGTCGATATATAGGGGATGCATGGCGCTAGATCCCATAGTCAGGAGACATGGTACTTAGGGGGACTTGAGGTGTGGCATGTCGATAAGCTTCAAAGCCTAAAGTAATGATGGTCTTGTATCTATGGATCCATGTGGATGAATCTTGACCATTGGATCTAAGCTGTGGTCAGCCCGATGCTAACAAAATCTGGGAGTTATGAGGATTTTGCACCCCAAAACTCCCGAAGGGAGAAGTCCCGAAGCCACGAGAGCCATAGATATTTGAGTATACATGGACAAAGCCTAACCATTATATATAGGTTGTAGTTATCCCAACACTGACTAACTTCAGGGGTAAGGAGGAAGTCACATCACGAATCCCCCAAACACTGAAATTGTGAAGTAACGGAGGTTGTCAATCCAAGGGTTACGTGGCACACCTTGACCGTGAGATTGAAGGTCTTGGAAGGTTATCGAGCTAGAGTGACATGGCACAGTGAAATCATCTAGGGTGACGTGGACCCACGATCAACGTGCCACTTGTCACCTGGATTCGTCCGTTTTGCAAACTCTATAGGCCTATTAAAACATGACATGTGTCACCCACTAAAGGGGTCAAATTTCATCTCTACCTTGCCGCGTATCACACCTGGCACTTATCGTTTGGTCCATTTGGTGGGAGAAGTAGGCAGGACCCACTTGTATTTTCCTTCGCATCTAGTACGTCACCTCGTGCAAGGGTGGACCCTTCTGGAGTCTAGGACTTTGGAGGTTTGGAATGTAGTGTCGAGGATAAGCCAAAAGGTCTGAAGTTCGAATCCATATGGAAAGCTCATGGGGCTTCGAGATATAGGTTCTATAGGATACTTATGTCATTAGACCATATACTCCCAAAAGGGTCGAAGCGTCGAACGTCGAACCTTTCCCTTAGGCATAAGTGTTAATGTGGAGGAATATTCGTCGTTAGATTAATGGTGGATGGATCTCTGTCATAGATTTATGAGTGTTGGGAGCTCCCTGACTTTGGGGAACTCAGGATGACATGTATGATAAGGACCACGTAAATGCCACGTGGCCCTTGACCATTAAGCGCTCGAAGAACTTGGGAATGACATATCTTCTAGTCCAAATCTCGGTTTTGAGCATGGACACAGTGGTTGGAGAGCTCTGGACGAGAAGAACATGATAGAGACCCTGGAAGGAGGGTTTGATTAATTAAGGGAAAATGAAATTATGATTTCCCACCCCTCAAAAGAGTATTTAGGGGTCAAGTGTGTTACAAATTGTTATCAGAGCATGGCAACAACACTTGGACTGCTTGGGCTCATGAAAGAGTCAAGTGATTTTCTTTCTTAGAAAACTTTAAGGGAGAGGGCACCCTTTCCTACCCTGTCTATTAAAGCACGAGTCAGACATAGGTCTGGATGGAGTAGAGACTAGTCATATGACTGGTATATCAAGGCTAAGGTTAGCATGTTGAAAAATGTTTCGATCTTTAAAAAAATTGTTCATTATGTGCATTGACTACTTGAGGAAAAGGAACGTCGATTGGAACTCTTTTGTTGTTTTCAAATTTTTACAACATAAATCTTAGCATGATGACAAAAACAGAAGGACTATAATTGTTGACTTTTTGGATTAATGGTTGTCCTTACAGAAGTAGGAATGTGTTGATAAGAACTTAGGATAAGACCTTAATGTGGATGGTTGATAATGGCAGGGTATTTTCAAGGGTAGCTTAAGCCCGAAGGATGGACAAACTGGTGTTTTTAATACTTCCTCTAAGCATGGGAAGTTGGAGCCTCTAACATTTAAGATGGTTGACTATACAAGGGTTAGGACCTTAATAGAAAATTCTTTGTGCTTAAAGGAATTTGGTATGGATTGATAAAGTCCTTATAAGTAATAATTATTTCTCTTATAAAAGGATTAAACCCTATATATGAAACTCCTCATGATCAGAGAACTGATGAAAATGAGTAAGGTCAGTTTACTTCACCTATAATGGTTGAAAACTACATCAAAGATAATCTATTTAAGCAAGATAAAGAGGAGTCCTTGGGACTGTTGTTAATTCCCAAAAAAGGGAAAAGTGACCATGGTTGGTTATTACCATGAAGAGAGGGAAACATCAGTATGAATTATGACTATGAGAATAGTCATATAAATGAATGTAATATCTCACTGAAGAACACTAATGTTGAAAATAAAATATCAATTTGAATGGATGAGTTAAAAAGGTGCAAGAGGTGCACCTACATATATACAAATATGTGTATATATGATTACAAGAATAATATGAATGCAATCTCTTAGTAGAGAGAGCAGCTCATTGATGAGTATCCCTATGAGACTTATCATAAGAATGATTGGAAGATCCTTGGGAGAAGGATTTGGAAGTTTGACATCTCCATGTGTGTGGATGACATGGAAAAGGTGCAAGCAATAAGCTTACATGATGAATTCCTAGTTGTGTTTATTATTCTTGAGTGCATGGATTTAATGCATTGTGAAGCTTCTTGATATGAAGTCTGATATTAATACCAACTAGGTATGAATGATGTTAAATTTGCAAGTGATGCACACATATGATGTAAAATTACATGTCAACTAAAGGCACAATATGGTTTCCTTGATGAGTGATATGTAAGGAAAGAATTGCACTTGCCAAAATTAAATGAATACCATGGATGCATGGCTAACTCTATTCTAGAGATTCATGAAAGTTTTGTTTGAAATGATAACTTAAGGGGAATGTATCCCATTCCCTCAAGAAAGACTAATATAAATAGATGAAAGAGTAAATGAGCAAAGATGCTATGTTGTCATGATAAGAGGAAAATGATTATGCCTTTGAGGATCACATGAGAAGGATTGTGAACAATCCCGAGTTGACTGATTTTAAAGTAGATATGTATGTGGGTTGTGAAATATACCTATGGAAGCTAGACACACATTTACTATTATGCATATGGTTAAGTATATCATGGGTGTAAGTTAACAAACACTAGAATAGGTGTGGATAAAGAATTTGGATGCATGATAGAAATGCATGTTTATATTCCTTAGGAAATGCTTGGTAACAAGTTGAAGCTAAGTAAAGATTGAGGCCATCACATATAGTGATGGATACGTAACAAGGAAAGTTGCATGTTGAAGGAGTTCCCTATGGAGGGAACTATGTGAAGACTCTGTCAGGAGAACAGAGTCACAACCTTAATGATTGTTGAGAATTGAGCAGTGGGATACAAGACCATATATATATATATATATATATATATATATATGTATGTATGTATGTATGTATGTATGTATGTATGAGAATCTTGGATTACATTCTAAAATAAATGAATGAATGGAAGACAAATGAATGAAGGTTGACCATTCTGACTAACTAAAAATATAATGTTCAGGATGCATAGGTTCATGATCCATTATGAAGAAAAAAAAAATTGCTACGAAAACATGTTGTTGTATCCAAAAAGGTTAGGGTGATACCTAACCAAGGATACTCAAGGAAAAGAGTAGGAAAATCCCAATAGGGAGTAAATTTCAAAAGCAAAGAAAGGGAAAAAGGAGGAGCACTTTTCCCAACCTAAGAACTCTGAATAGTTTAACATAATTATAAGCCTTAGATGAGCAGTTGTGAGAACCAATACAGCTGGAAAAGGGAAGAATCCCTTCACTCCTTTCTTGTTGTCTAATGTGTTTCTTTAAGATAAGAGAAAATTGAAAGGATGGTATGTGAAAATGTTTAAGACATGAGAATATGGTTGGCTATAGAATATTGAAACAACTGAAAGTATGATTGAGGTCGCACTCATAAAAACGTTGAGGACAACGTGACAAGTGCATAAATATATGCTCGGACATATATGAAATTGTTTATTGATTTAAATGTTATGGTACTTGCATTCTTTTATTTTACATGGTGACTAATATATTTAGGATGTATGTCATGTGTAGAAATAAATTAGAGCCATTGAGGAAGACAGTTGCCAATGATGAACAACCTCAAGTAAAGGATGACTCTGAGAAGGTTGTTATTGAAAGATTGTTGAAGGGATTGTAAAAGTCCCCATAAAGCACTATTGATGAGATAAAAATCAGAAAGAGGGTTCTAGCAGCTAAGAACATGTATAAAAGTGTTCATACCTATGTGGCACAAGGTATGAAGGGATTGGGTAGGAACCCCTTCTGAAATGTTTTATTGTTATGCATGAAATTTTGAAAGGTCATTGTATGCCATTGATACCCAAGTAGGGTATGATTCAGGAAGGAGAAATTGAAAGATGGAGGTGTGAACCTATGGAACTAAAGACTAATTTAAATCCTTGGAAGGATTCATGAACTAATATGTCATGAATACTTTGACGAATCAAGGAATGATTGGGAACAAAAGCGCTCATAGACAACACATTGATTTAATACATTGAGCAGACTGCATTTTTTCATGAAAAGGGCAGACAATGGATTGTCCATTGAGGAAGGAGGACCTTCCAATACTCTACTTGAATTGTAGAGGTGTTAAAGAAAAGAGAAAATTTGGGTGGCCACAAGTGTTGGCACCCTGGTTACTAATGAAGGAAGAATGCCTGGGTGCATTCAAAAGAAACTTCTAGTTTCATATGTGTTGATCTGGGATCATGATCATCATGTAGCAAGAAGCATAGTCTTGTTGCAAGAGTGAATAAAGATGAATAAGCCACATGGTGAAGAGGTTGGTTGAACTCCAACACACCATGGCAAGATGCTTTCCATAAGTAAGGTAAACATGAAATCAATGCAAGGGTGCATGGTAAGTGAATGTGGCCATGGATATTAGCCCCTTGGATTAAATTCACTTAATGTTGAACTACATTTTGAAAGGTTTGGTATGCTAAAATGATGCATAGGTTAGAATGAGGTTTCCTTTCATGTTTTTATAGATGTGATTTGAATGTTAGCATGCACAATTTAAGAATTTCTTGTGATGTCATTGTAAAGGTGCAATGAAAATATATGTGCATGGGAAACTAACAATTTGTTTGGTTGATTGAAGTTGATAGTGTAGGAAGAAAAGAGTCTTTGATATGACAATTTTGTAAGTCCATAAGGGAGACCAAATTTCCTGCTGAGCCAAACTACGAGGAATGGTATTTTCATTTTTGAGCAAATGAATTTTATAGTTAGTAGGCATGGTTCCAAAAAAAAAATTGAACCACTACAAGCATGCAATGAAAATATAATGTGCATGGGAACTAACAATTTGTTGGGTTGAGGAATTTTGAAATAGGAGGAAGAGAAGGGTCTTGGATATGGCAGTATTGTAAGCCCATAAGGAAGACCAATTACCTGTTGATCCAAACTACTATGGGAAGGAAATTCCCATGCTTGTGAATTTGTTTCCTATGCAGAACATATCTGAAACTAGATGTGGAATGGGGAAAATATGTGGGTGATAGATTTGCAATAAAATTATGAAATTAAAATCTATGATGATATCTCATAAATTTTTGTATACATGTGATACATGTGAAAAGAAAAGGATCCATCCAGGGAGGACAAATGAAGGTTGTCAAAGATGGAAAGCATGAAAGATGGCTATTGTTAAGACACGAAAACCCTGTGGTAAGTCACGATCTCCATAGAAAATGTTGTGTTGTGGTAACACAAGCTAGAGGGATGCCTCAACAAAGCAGGTTTGAGGGGTGCCTCGACTGTAAGGCTCAATGAAGTCTCTATAACTCTTCATGTGCAAGAAAGACTTGGCAAGGAATGAAGGATCACCCAAGGAACTGTATAGTAGAGAAGGGGATGCCTAAGCCTGGGCTTGGAGGGTGAGTGACCGCAAGGAAGAGGATACTTTGATCATCATTGTAAACTATTGATTGGGATCATGCACACAATGGGTATGTCTAGGAAAATCAGTAAGCCAAGAGAACAAGACATCCACGTAATTTCAAATCTACAAACTGCACAGATACATGTTGTGATATATTACGACATCTTCCTCTTGAATTTTGCACAACAACAAATGTTTTCGCATGAAAATTGTGATTAATATACTTGTTGTACCAGAATTTTGAAGGTAAGTAATGAAGGCCAAGAGTTTGGAAAGGACCTGACCAAGGAAGAGGATCAATATTTATGAATTGGTTGAATGAGAAAAGGCATGACAGGTGTTACTAATAAATAACACCGAGGACGATGTTCCTTTAAGGGGGAGGGGATTGTAACACCCATGTTTCCCCCAACTTGTAATTAATCATTAATTATGATTACCATGTTGCGACATAGGAAAAATGTAAATGTATTATGGTTTAAAATCTCAATGACTTACTGTGGGGGTGAAGCCTTGAAGTACTATCCATGATATCACTAGAGGAAAGAATGGTAAAAACTATGGAGAGGGTGCATTATGTCAAATGACCCCAAATTTCACTTTTTTTGGGGGATAATAAGCCTCCTCTGGTTCCTAGGGAGGAATCAGTTAATGAAGAAAGGGCTGGTGGTTGAACCATCAGACACCCCCATGAATGGAAGCATGGTCTAGCCTAATAATTTTATCCCGAAGTACCACAAGGTCTGGTAGACCCAAGCTGACCCGAGTTTCCTTCTAACAGAAGGAACATGATAGAAAGGAGAATCTTCCCAAGGAGGGATGTGTGAAAGGAGAGAAGGGAATGTAGATAGATCAGGGAAAATAAGAGGGTGTCTGAGGCTCTCTAGTGGAGAAATGGAAGAGAACATAATCTGAGAAAAAGGTCGCAAGCTTGATGCGGAGGAAGCACCTGATAAACCTCGCGGAGGCTGTGATAGAGAAATGATCTCTAAGAATTTAGCATAAATTCCCTAGTGATATCATGGCTTGGAATGGGGGTGGAGAGAGTGATAAGAGTGAGTGTCTTTGATCCTATGTTTGGGTGGAAAGGAAAACACCCACATTCAGTTAGTTGGTTGTGACCTATAATAGGCAAGTATTCTTATACCTGTGTAATTGAGATGTAATTGTAAAATAAAGTTGGATATCCTGTGAATGTTTCAGGGATGTGCATGAGTGCTTGATGGATATGTTTTCTTCCTTTATTTTTTCTTGATTGTGTACTTAGGCAAGTAAGGAACTATATGTTTTGGACATGGTTTGTACATGCAAATGCTAGAGCCCTATAGTGGCTCAAGTTAGAGCAATTTAAATGTGAGTATGTCGACCTTGGGCATAGTTTCATGTGTTCATGTTTACACTTCCAGTTATTTCAGGCCTCCCCGATAAGGGAGCTCGTTAAGCTCAAGAGAGGTAGAACAAAGGTGCACAGAGCCTACACAAGCTATGTAGGAGTGGATAACTCTCTAAGTTCTAAGCTCTAAAAGAAACATAAGGAGCGTCCCCTCAATTAATTTGAGGTGCTAGTAAGCTCAAGAGGTATAACACTCTTAGAGTGTAGACAAGGGGGCATATCCTCTAGACCTTTCATCTGTGTGATTGAGGGTTCAGGCTCATGGCCTTAGCGAATTCTTGTCCAAGAGCTAAGTGTATAGCCCATAATAAATTTGGGAGTAAATCTTGGTCGTTGCCTCTAGTGAAAGGTGGCGTTGGATCTCATGGTTTCGGAGGCTTGACACTACGAAGGAATTTGGACGAGAGTATTCAAAGTGTGAAGACTCCTGAAGCCGCAAATGACGAAGTAAATCGCAGTCGTCGATATATAGGGGATGTGTGGCACTAGATCCCATAGTCCGGAGACTTGGTACTCCAGGTGACTTGAGGTGTGGCATGTCGATAAGATCTGAAGCCCGAAGTAATGTTGTTCATGGATCTATGGATCCATGTGGATGAAGCTTGACCATCGTATCTAAGTTGTGCTCAGCCCAATGTTGACCAACTCCGGGATTCATGAGGAGTTTTCACCGCAAAAATCTCGAGGGGTGAATTCCCAAAGCCACGAGAGTTGTAGATATGTGAGTATATGTGGACAGATATTGACTATTAGATCTAGGCTATGGTTAGCCTGCCACTGACCAACTTCAGTGGTAAGGAGGAAGTCACATAACAGATCCCCCAAACATCAAAATTACGAAGTAACGAAGGCCGTCGATCTAGGCGTTACGTGGAAACACCTTGACCATGAGATTGAAGGGCTTGGAAGGATATTAGTTTGGAGTGACGTCATCTAGGGTGACATGGACCCATGATCAATGTGCCACTTGTCACTTGGATTCATGCATTTTGTAGACCCTATAGGCCTATTAAAACGTGATACATGTCACCAACTGAAGGGGTAATGTGTCAAATCTTCCTTGCCACGTATCAAACCTAGCACTTACCGTTTGGTCCATTTGACGGGAGAAGTAGTCATGACCCACCTATATTTTCCTTTGCATCTAGTATGTCACCCCATGTGATGGTGGACCCTTCGGGAGTCTCGGACTCTAGAGGTTTGGAGTGTAGTGTCGAAGAAAAGCCAAAAGGTCAAACGGCATGAGCCATGTGGCAAGATCACGGGGCTTTGGGAGATAGGTACTCTGAGAGACTTGGGTCATTAGACTGCATACTCCCAAAAGGGTCGAAGTGTCGAATGTCAAACCTTTCCCTTAGGCATAAGCCTTAATGTGGAGGAAGATCCATCATCAAATTAATGGTGGATGGACCTCTGCCATAGATTTAGGAGCATTGGGAGCTCCATGACTTTAGGGAACTCGAGATGACATGTATGAAAAGGATCACGTGAATGCCACGTGGCCCTTGACCAATATGTGCCCAAATAACTTGGGAAGGACATATCTTCCAGTCCGGAGCTCAGTTTTGAGCATGGAGATAGTGGTTGGAGAGCTCTAGACAAGAAGAACATGATAGAGACCCTAGAAGGAGGGTTTGATTAATTAAGGAAAAATGAAATTATGATGCCCCACCCCTTAAAAGAGTATTTAGGGGTTGAGTATGTTAATGGATTACTTCTGGATTTTTTCCAGAGAATATTTCTTCGGGGGTTTTGAACCCAAGTGCACTATGGGATAATCTATTTTGTACACACACACACACACACACACACATATATATATATATTCTTCTTCTTCCCGTAAATGCATTGGAAGATCTTGATCATGGATCAATCTTCACTTCTTCCATTATAGTTATGTTCTTTCTTTCTACTACACCATTTTGTTGAGGATTGTAGGGAGTGGTTAGCTCCCTCTTAATATTGACATCTCTGCAAAATCTTACATCTCTACAAACTCTTTTGAGGTGTATTCTCCTCCATTATTTGACCTGAGTATCTTGATTTTTCTTTCAACAATATTCTCTATCAAGGCTTTTAATTCCTTGAATTTCCCAAACACTTCATCTTTTGATTTCAAGAAGTAAACCCAAGTCTTGTGAGAATAGTCATCAATAAATGATATGTAGTATACATACCCACTAACAGAGGTGGATGGAATTGGGACACATACATCTTGGATAAGCTCCAAGACTCTTTCATCTTTACCATAGCTCTTCGGAAAAGGATTCTTGATGTTCTTTCCTTGTGCACCTCCCTTGCACACACCTTCATGATCAACCTTGAAATATGGTAGACCTGTAACTGCCTTATTTACATATGGTAAGCTCTTGTAGTTGATGTTATCTAGTCTTCTATGCCAATTTCACATGGACTCTCAGCGGAGTGAATCAAGGTTGCATCTGAGTGACCTTTTAATTTGTACAGGCCACCTTCTTTTGTTCCAATAACAATTGCATATTCTATGGTTTTTCCTTTAGGCCACATGAGGACTTCACCATCTATGAATGAAACCCTGGATCCTTTCTTATCTAAAGTTGAGATAGAAATAAATTTCTTCGTCAAACCTGGTACATATAGTGCATCCTTCATCTTCATTGGGGTCCCTGAATCAAATTTATAATTGGACTCTCCTAATCCTTTGATAGGGTACTAGTAGTCATATCCAAGTGTAACTTTCTAGGTAAATTTCTTTTCTGTAAGGCTAGAGAGAATGTCTCTTTGACCTTTCGTGTGCTTGGAAGCACCACTATCTATGAGCCACATATCCTCACCAAGTGACACTGACCTTGAGAGGGTGGAGATTAAGACATAGTCTTCAATCTTTTCTTTAATCATCTTTGTGGGTGGCTCTTCATCTTCAACTATATGGGCATGGTGCCTCTTCTTCCTCTTCTTGTATTCTTCTCTTCTATATGGAAAATTCTTAGCAATATTTCCCATATTTCTGCAATGATAACATTGGTAGGATGAGAAATCCTTTTCTCTTCTTTGACCTTTCTGAAACTTCTAGAATCTCCTTGGAGGGTGAGATTCTTTATGGATGAATCTATTTGGGGAGTGAGAATCCTTATGTGGGTGGGCCTCTTGAAGTGAGGCCTTCTCTTTCCTCCTTTAATATGAGTATCTAGAGCTTGATCGTCATCCCTTAATAGTATCGCTTCTCGGTTACCTACTCTTGCTTCTTTTTGAACACATTTTTCCCAAAGACTGTCAAATTGTAGTTTTTCATTTCTAGCACAAATGGTTTGGATGAATGCATCCCAAGGTATTTTGAGACCATCAAGAGTTTTCATTATTATTTAATCTTCATCCAATTTGTCTCCAATTGCTTCTAGTTGTTCCTTGAATTGAAAAACCCTAGAGAAATAGTCATGAACTGTTTCTCCTTTCTACATCTTTGTACTCTTGAGTTGGTTTCTCAAATTCATCTCCTGGTTAATGTTCTTTCCTTCATACATTCTGGTTAGGGAATCAAACATCTCTTTTGGAGTGTTCTTAGAAGCCACTTGAGGGATCAAATGATCTTTAATAGAGTTTGCAATGATTCTTTTGGCCCTAACCATATCCTTCTGGTACTTTGATTTAGTTGTATCATCTGTGGTTTTTGGTACATTTTCTTTGATGAATCTTGAAAGTTCATTCTCTTCAAGAATGAGAGAAATCCTATACTTCCAGGTACGAAATTTATCCACACCTTATAACTTGTCAATGAGCTTGGTGCTTGCAGACATCTTGACTTGTAGCTGGAAAATGACTAAAAATTGAAAGTGCTCATAATTTAAATATGAACTTACAAGGAGGTGTGCTTGGATGAGGCGAATGGCCTGGTGTAGTTTGTTTTATGAAAATCAAATTTTTTCCCCCTAAAACTAAGCCTGTGCAAATCTGGACTGGTACTTTTGGTACTGGTTCTGGTTTCCTGGTTTTCTAGTACCAGTGAAAACTAGGGTTTTACTTTTCGGGAGTTCTGTCCACTGAAAAGGTGTGCTCAATATGTGAATGAGTTTGCTAGGCTATGGAACACTTCCCTAGATGGTTTTTAGGTTGGAATTCCTTTCCAACAAAATCCCTAAATTTATTGTACAACCACAATGACGTTTTTAGTAATCCAGTGAAAGGTTCTCTATGTAGTCAAGCTCTAAAACCATGTTAAATTTAGAGTTGCTATTAATTCTTTTCAATTTACTAGTTAACAATAACATAGGTAGGATCACTGAGAGAAAAAAAATCACAAGATACACAACATTTGTCCTGGGAAACCGACCTCATGGGGGAGAAAACCCAACAAAAACTTCCTTAATATAGATAGCCTATACAATGGTAAGAAAATAAACCAAAAGAATAGAGAATATCCAACACTGAGTAGTGTGCCTCTCTCTTCCTTCTTCTCCCAACTGCATCTATCCCCAAAATTGCGCACTTGTTGAATGGAATGAGTGGGTGAATGAATGAGGAACTAACCTCTCTTATTTATATTAGTTGGCAGGCACTAGGGAGGTGTCTCTTCACTAGGCAGGGTCAACTTCTTCACTTAGTGGTTAAAATCACTTCAATTAGGCCTAGGGCCGACTTCTTAATTTGCATAATATAATTAGGGTTTGACCAATCCGCAAAAGGGGATTTGGTCATTTAAAAAGCCCGACATGATCAATCCACAAAAGGGGATTGATCTACTAAATAATAAATAGAATATTCTTTGCAGTTACAATATTTCAACATACAAGATATGAAAACTACATGAGATAGATATTCCTATAAAAGGTAATAGAAAATTGTGTAACTACAAGAAATTTATTGATTATTAGTAGTATATTTATCTATCAAAAGCATAAACTCACACTAACATTCTTGTAATTTTTTAATGATGCTTCTTGGAAAATATTTTTTTACATTGAAATCAAACCACTAAATTTTGCAGGGACTTAATCATTTACATCAATCCTTGAACAAAGATATCATAAACCAATCAATTCAAGATAGTGGTAATAGTCAAACAATCAACTCATATGAGAACCACCATAGATGCCTAGCAACAAAGCATACCTAGTCAAAGATATCAACGCATTGAGAGGTATATTATTTATTAAGATTGATTTAAAAACATAATAGACTTTATTTATAGTATAAAACAATATTTTCATGAATTTGATAGTATGCCAGTATAGTTTTTCGAAAGTAAAATCATGTGTATTCTACATGAAAAAGCATAACAATTGATTTCCAAAGTTCGTTCAAAGTTTAGGTAAATATTTTTATGTGTTCATGTGAGGTGAGTGCGAGGTTTTCATATCAATATTACAATTAGTATGAATATTGAATTGGAAATGTTTTTATGTTCTTAGAAACTCAGACCCATTTCCAAATTCTCTGAGGGAAATGATTTTTTATATTATGAGGGTATAGTTTTATTCAATCTCTTTTGTTGTCGCATGACAATGTGCATTGTTTGTTCTAGTAATTACTTTTAATCTGATTTTGATCGTTATCTTGTAATATTTTATTTTCTGTTAAATAAATTTTATCTCCACAAGAAGACCCATTTTTAAATTCTAATTCTTTGTAAGCGTTGTTTTGATGTTTACAATGCTTTGGGGAGGAGAGTGTTAAGCCCTAATATTGGCTCATTACCCCTTAATTGGGGCATATTATATTAGTAATGTTATTTTATTTATGTCGGCTTTAGGCCATTAGTTGTAATTATACCTCATAGTCTCCTATATATACCAAGGAGACATTTTCATT
>ML779847.1:344798-361464 GCA_009831015.1 Picea engelmannii | reverse complement strand
TGTCCCCTATTTATACAAATTTCTCCCCCTTTGAAACTTAACGGTGTCATAAATTTGATTACAAAACGAGGGGAGCGAGATCACTCCACCTCTCCTACTCTATTTTCAAAAAGTGCCAGGTGCTTGCCCTTGCGTGATTCGGCGTATATGATACATCTATATACAAACTGGGATACAAGCTGTGAATGTTCCGCTTGACAGCTGGGAGGAGCGAAATCACTCCATCTCTTCTACTCTTGTTTCAAAAAGTGCTAGGTGCTTGTCTTTGCATGGATTCAGTGTACTTGATACATTTATCCAAAAACTGGGATACAAGCTGTGAAGGTTCCACTTGACAGCTGGCCTCGGCAAAATAGCACTCTCGGGCTAACTGTGGAAGTTTATCACCCATTTGTGCAACAATGATATTAAGGGAACTGAGTTGCACACTGGGCTGAATCAAATGTTCATCCACTTGAGCCATGTCTACCCTGTCCATATTAGAGATTTTCGTCGAATTTCTTTCATTCTTCTCCTTCATGTCGAGGGAAATTTGATCTATATTCATCTGCCTCAGTGTTTCTGAGTCACCTCCACTCTCCATCCCTAATAGCTCACCATCTATAGCATTGAAAGCTTCTTCTAACAAATTGGTCATTTTCTGGACCTGTTCTTCGCTTATGGTAATATTATGTTCCCAATCCTTTAATAGAACATTACCTCTAGTTTGTTTAGCGATGGTGAGTCCGGGAGAACCTACTGAAAACTTGTTGTTAGTAGCTATCACTGCCTCTTGAAAGGCGATCTGAGCAGCCTCTGCGTTCCTTTCTTTGACAATCATATTTTCACAAATCTGATGCATTAATAGGCAATTTTCTCGGATTTCTTCCACTTTGTCTAGAAGACTCTGTTGCGCATAAGAGATCCTGCTTCGAATATCGATCGCTTGAGATTTAAAAATCTCGATGTCGATCGCCTTGCTTTCCGCAACCTCTAATTGAGCCTGCAGCTCTGTGATCATACTCCTCTGCTGACCTGACTGTACCTGACCATCTCAGATGACTGAATTTGCTTGTTCCAATTTGGTTTTGAATACTTCTATTTCTTTTTTATCAGTCGATCGGGCCAGTTCAATTTCTCCACTCGCCTGACTCTTAGCTCTTTCCGCGACCGAAGCTACTCGGGCTTCAAGAGTCTTGATCAGGCGATTCTTTCTCTTGAGCTGATTTTTCAACTTCTCGACCGAGAATTGATTCGCCGACACATATGCTCCCAGCGTTCCTGCGATTTCTGTGGCGAATTCATCACTCTTTTTGTTCTTCCCATCGGTCATTACTTTGAATTTTTTGGCAGTTGATCCTTCATCCTAGTAGAACTCCCTTTTCACAACTGCTTTTCTTTTTTTGTCGAAGAAGAACTCATTGGGAGGAAGTTCTTCTGCTCTGATGGGCCTTAGTTCTTCACTGAAAATCCATCCTTCTCCTATGTTCCCTTGCGTTGACTGCAATGGGGTGACAGAGGTGATGGGTTCCCCGATTTACTTCGCGTCCTTTCCTGGTGTGTCGAGGGAGTCCTGCTCCTTTGGAGGATTAGAGGTCTTTGTCTCTGTCCCTGTCTCTGGATTCTGAGTTTCTGGCGTGTCTGTGTTTTTTACTTCCGCCTCTGGACTATGTTCCTTGGGAGGGTCAGTAGTCTCTTTTTCTATTTCGGGATTCTTCTCCTAATCAAGACTCTTCTCCTATTCGGGATTCTTCTCCTGTTCTCCTTCCTGACATTTTTCGGGGTTAGAAGTTTGGCCCTTAGAGCTTTTAGCCTCCTTCTCTTTATCCTTGGAAAGGCCCAAACCTCCTAGCACCACGGGGAGACATCTCTTTCTATGCTCCTGAAATTTTAAAACATAGGCCCTATCTTCGGGTGCTAGAGATCTGATTCGGACTTGCACTTCCCCATAGGACCTCGCCCCTCGGAAAATATCATTCGAGGGTGAACACTCGTGTTCAAACCTTTTTAATCCACAATTTCCCAAATGGGTGCTTACAATTCTCTGAGGATCATGATTTTTGTACTCAATAGAGACCAAACTCAAGTCCTCTAAGGTTGCAGCCTCAGCCTTAGCGTGTCCAAAATCCAATAAAGAATATGAATTTAGCCGAATGGGGAAAAATGACCATACCTTCTTCGATGATGCTTTGAGCTCTTTACTCACTCCGCCAATCAGTGTTTGTCGAGCAATCTCGCGAAAAGCCATCTTGTCAGGGATGAACAGTGGTAGCGCCAGAGGAGAAACAGTAGCTCCAAATACTCTAAAATAGGATAACTCTGCTTCCACATACCAGTCTGCGTTACTGCTCAGATTTGCTGCAATGCTATCCGAGATGCGAGGTGGCGACAGACCAAAAATGGTGATGTGCAGAGGCACCATTACCCAGTTGAAAATCTCATAAATAAATTTATTTGCATTATTTTCCCACAGTTTATCGTGGTACTCATGTAATGTTTTTTCTTGGGTTGGACTCCAAGCCCAATTCATCAAAGGAAAAGGTGTCATGGAGCATATCGCGTCCATGACATACGCTGACATAAAGAATGATGATGGTCTCCCGGCTTCCTTTTGCTCCTGGTACTCTGTGACCCTGTTGAACAAACTGTCGGAGAGCATCCTCGCCCAATTAAATGAGGAGCCTTATTCTACCCGAAAGATGAGAGGTACCCACTGGATGTAAAAATACGCAGTATCCTCCCTTCCGAAAAGTCGACATGTCATCATCGCCACATACATATACTCTGGCTCCAGCGAAGAAATTGAATACACGTCCTTGTCATTCACTCTGAATGTTGCGGAGCGCGAAACCCAATCTTTTATCAAGCCAGGCATGGTTTTGTCATATTCTTCGCACTCCTTCTTTTTGAATTCCTCCAGGAATTCAGTGCCATATGTATATTCAGAAGTTTTTGGGAGCTTATACATAGATTGGATATGCTCTGGTCTGAAAGTCCCGACCGCGGTCCGTTGGTCATTTATGATAGTTTGGGTGGGCAGGTCTATGTGATCCAATGCCCATCGGATCATGTCATAGTATGGGAGCAACCGTGGTCTGGTTGCAACCAGGTGCATACCAGACTGAACAATTGTCTTGTATTTAGTGTTCAGGTCGTCCTTTACAATATCATTGTCATCGGAGTCGGAATAGTTCACCAACTCGGATTGTAGAATATCTGAAACAAACGACCAGTTGGGTACTGAGCCGCCAGTCCGAGGTGAAGTATCTGAGACGTTGTCTGAACCTTGCACTGCAACCTCGACATTCACTTTCACTGCTCTCCTTGGAGCCATGGCTGAAGCTTTCTTTTTCGCTCTTCTGCAATAGACCTGTGTATACATGCGGAAATGAGTTCCCTCGGAGAAACGGTGAGCTCTGCGCACTTATGAGAAATGTTTAAAATAGGATGAAACTCTCGTTCGGCGGATTGATAGGAAATCGGGTTATGGAGAGCAAGTAAATACCTCGTGAAGTGTGTCAACCTCGATGCGCGGGACGTATCTCATTTAACTTAAAATTACAAATCTTAACGACTTAAATAATTTTCTCGCTTTTCGCTGCATCGTGAATTTCCTTTTCATATTTTGACTCTTCAACTCGCGAGATTGCGAGTGCCGATTTTAACGTACTTAACGGTAACCATGATTTGGCACATCCTTAATTATACAATTAATTTACTTTCCATATCGCGACTCAGGAATTCGAGGACAGACCTTTGGGAAAATGATATGCAGAGTCGTGATATCGCGATGTGGCAATAATTAAGGCTCGAATTATGAGAAGGAAATCTTAGATTAGGAGACTAATTAATCTCGCCATAATCATGTCGCAACTTCGTGAATCGGGGTTTTGGACACTTTATCTTTATGAAAGAAAGTGTTGAGTGGCGATGTGCCGAGAACAAAAACTAACCATGATTAGTTTTTTACCTTTAGTTCTTGACCAAGGTTCTCATAAAATTTATCGTGTTCTCGGCTATTGGGGCCCTAAGAACAAAAAATTGGGCTCGATGAATGCTGAGGCGCGAAATCCTGATGATGTCTAATCATGGGTTAAATGTTTTACCCTAGTCAATGCCTTGGGCAAAAATTAAAAACGAGTTCGCAGTTTCACGACTCGGGACTTGTGAATTGAAAGATTAAAATATCCGACTTGCGAGACCCCGAAATAAACAAAAGAGCGAGCATACCTGTGAGAATGGACCTGTTTTGAAAGAGGGAAAAGCATTTATGTTCAAGCGACAAGATTTTTCAGAGTTTTAAGATCTCGGAAGGAAAAAGGAAGTCAAGTTAGATTCCAAGTTTCAGAAATTGAAAAAAAAAATTGGAAGGTAACCAACAAGGGCGGCTCCAACAGAGATGATAAATTTTTTCAATTATGCAAAAGATTCATGTTGGCAATACAGATGGACCATAGGCTTATCATTTACGGATCATATTATCATCATGGTAGTTAAATTCGTAACTTGGAAGAAGTTGCTAACACTTTGATGAGAAAGAAATACCCAACATGGGTAAAGCACTGAAAAGAGAAAGGTTGGAGGACCTAGGGGCCATCAATGTGTAGAACCAAAAGGAGAATCGAATCTTGAAGGATAAAGTATAGAGGTTTGACTAGAGGATAACATATCTGGAAAAGGACCTTGAGACATCTACAAAATTGTTGCATTTGTTGAACACTTGGTTGAATGCTAGGTCTCTCTCACCATTGTTATGGTAGATTGGTGAAGGAGAGGTTCATATCTTTCAATTGCAAATGGATATGCATTGTCCAAGCTACATGTACATGTCCAAGAGACCAAGGAAATACAAGAACCTTCCATTACTACTATGAAAGCTAACACCATGACCTAGACAAGCATGTTAAACTCACCCTCCAAGGACACTTCTCAATTTTTTTTGAAAGATCCCTTTGGTAATTTTGAAAATCATACTAGAGGCATATGTTCCAAGCTAATAGGAAAAATGAGCCACGATGGCAAGGGTAAGGCAAGAGACTCTTGTGATCAATTTTTAAATTAATCTTATGTAGTATAACAAATTTAAAAATCTTGTACAAAGTTGATCAAAGTGTCAACCCCTAACTTGGTTGAGTTGATCGAGTCAAACCCTAACCAAGTCAACTTGGTCCTTTGCCTGGTTTGGGGGACTATTTTAGTATTCAACCTGTCAAGTAAAGGCATGACTCAGTCAGTTTGGTACCAAACCTAGCCAACTTGGTCGAGTCCATACCTTCTCATCCAAGTTGATCAGGGACCCCAGCATGGTGCACTATTCATGGAAAATTCAATTTAAAAAAAACCTAAAACCTAATTCTATTAACCTCAACCCTACTAGGCATGACACATGCAAGAACTATCCATGTAGTGCGTACTTCTGCTAGTACTACCAATGCAATTGTAGATGTCCCTAAGGAGTCTAGGGAGTTCGAAGACTCTAAGTTAGAGGATGATTTTGTAGCTTATGTTGAGGATCACATTTGTAGCAGTGGTGATGAGTTTGATGATTGATCATGTTGATCAATGGTTTGTACTATATATTATGTAGTAGGCTAGTAGCTTGTACAATGTTTTTTAGACTCAAGAGGCCATTTAGATCCTCATTGATTATGTATTTTGTTGTCGATATGTATTGCACTTTTTGCCAATTTGATATATTTTCCCTTACATGGCATATACATGAGAAAAAATTGCATATTTTGTCTTCACTGGTTTGGAATCCTTTTAAAAGAGAATTTTTTCATTAAAATTTAAATATTTTATGTATTTTTTAGTAAATCGAGTCATTAAAATAAGATCGGTCAGAATTTGAGTTGATCCTTGACTAATTCCAAGTTTTAAAACATTGTGTGTGTGTGTGTGTGTGTAATTTTTAATTATATTTATGTTGATTCTCGTATTCTTATATATTATGACATCTTGTATCATTGTTGGACCATAATTTTTTTATATGTGTCAATAATTTAAAAGCAACTGGTCTTATCTCATGGAAGTTTGAGAATTAATGGCAACTTGTCTTGTTCTAGAGAATTCATGGAAATATGAGAAATTATGACCGATTGTCTTATCTTTGAGAATTCGGGGTAGTAGAATCGCATGTACAACTTAGTCATATAAGTTGCACATATATTCTTCTTTCCTTCACATGTCTTCTTCTTCTCGATTTGTGCTTGGTTTGTTAGTGTCTCATTATTTTGTTGAAATTTAAGGGCTTAATATTTGAGCCTTTACATGCTTGGTTTCTTTCCATGCCAATAATGCTTCAAATATCATCATTTATTGTTTGACCATGCCATGAATGCTTCAAATAACAGAGAAAATTTTGCAGCTAATGGGTATTTTCAAGTGGGTTTCCAGTGAACTAGACCTATAACTGGCCCTTGTAAAGGTCACAATGCATATATGATAGAGGGTGTTTCTTTTCTTCAGCTTGGAATCCATGAGTTCAATAAGGGTTTAGATGATATGAACGATGTAGTGCAAATGGGGTCTAGTAACTATGGGGTGGAGGGAAGTAAGCCCAAATCATGATGAAGAATATTGGTCTCAATGCTATGGTAAACTAGGTGCTTATAATGGGGTCCATAATTATAAAAAGTGCATTGCCCATAGAAAATTAGTAGTCCAATGAAAGAAAGAAAATTGGAACATGAACAAGGATAAGTCGACTCCATTGACATTTGAAATTTCATCTAATGGGTATTTTGAAGCCAACCACCAACAAACTAGACCTATAATGAAAACCTATGGAGGTCACAATGCATGTAGAACATAAGACATTTATTTCATAAGCCATGAGTTCAATATGGGTGTGGATGATATGGATTTTTATTGTCGAGCCACCCTGAGGAAAATATGAACAATATAGTGCAAATGGAGTCTAGTAATTTGGGATGGAGGGAATCAAGCCCAAGTCAATGCTATGGTAAACCAAGAGTTTGTAATATGGTCTAGTTTGACAATAAGTGGAGTATCCCTGTAAAGGTAACAATCCAACCAAAGAAAAAAACTTGGAATTTGAACAAGGATAATCCCAATCATGTAACATTTGAAATTTCATCTGGGAGGCATGAGTATTTTTCCATGGGAAATCAAGTTAGTCCTCCATCATATACACAATTCAACAGAAGGATGTGCTCTTGCATTGTTGTAGTCGAGGAATTGAATTTTCAATACAGGATGGAGGATAATAATGGTGTTGGTTCCAGAAGCAAGTTCTTCCTCATGTACCTAGAAAAAGTTGGTCTCAAGGGGTAATCTATGTATAAAGGGGAAAATTTGCAAACATCAAGAAACCAAACACAATTGAGACAAGATAGAAATCAAGATGCATGTTTCCCTCTTGAAGGTATTAATAGTTATGATTAAAGTGCTAAGAAAAATGTTTATCATTGAAGTTGAAAATGAAGCTTGACAGAGAGAAAACAAGAAGACAAACTAGTAATGGCTGGAAGAAAACAAGAAGAGAAGGCATGAAAAATCCAGTATTAGCAGTGTATGAACTGAGTGCCAGCTCATGAGATCATATACAAACCATGATTCTAGAGTATAAGACATTTCATCAATGAGTAATTCTGGTATATACAATATGTGAATGCCCACTTCAACTGCATTAGAGAGTGGGGATCCTATGCAAAAACTAGATCATGCGTTTGTGGATGAAAATGTTTATGTTGAGGGCCCTACAAACACAAAGACAAGAGGAAAACAAGTAGGTTTACCCAATGTGAATTTAACTGTTTCACCACAAGATCAAGGACTACGACAATCGAGAAATTGAGAAATTTATTTTCCCAAGAGTTATTTAAGAATATAGGTAACATATTTAGAAATGGTTGTTCTCCATTTGAAAAGCATACACAAATCAGGTGATATGTTTAATGTGACACACACGTGGAGTTTGTGGTATCAAGTCCATACAAAGACATCCTAAGAAAACTGTGTTGGATCAATAAGAGAAGAAAGGGAGTCTTTTATCTATGGAGCATGGAGGTTGCTTTAGTATAGACTAAGAGAAGAAAAACCTCCTATAACTAAGGGCAAGCTGATTGAGCTTGAAAATCGTCAATAACCTGCAATTAATGAGTTTGGAATTGGTGTCACATACAATAAGAGCAATAATGTTCCAAAGAAGCTTAATCATTTATACAAAAAAATTGCATTGTTGATAATGTGGAGACTGCAACGATGGTTGCAAGGAAGCTTACAAGAGTTTAAAGAATCTTAATTATGCAAGTGATATCAAGGTTGGTTTAATTTCCTTCCATTTCTATTTTATACCTCTTTTAAAAGGTCAAGAGATATAAGTGCTACTATTCAATTTGGTTTATTGATCCTTTGTCATGTATTTTTAATATCCCTTCTTATATGAATCATGATTGTGGTCTTCTCGTATGATTAGATTTTGTTTCACCTATAAACTCGGATGAAGTTGTTTAGTTCTTACAATTCTCTGGATTTTTTTGTAGTTTTGTGTCTTCCATAAACTTTTTCTATTTATCACTAGACTAGGACTATTATCCATTTTATTTATCTAGGAAAGAAACTTCCCCAATGCTTTTATAAATGTAATTTAATATTGTCTATGAACCCTAATGCAACTGGATTCAAGATTTAGTGGCATAGTAGGTAGTTGGGTTGATGGAATATTTTTTAATCAATTTGTGTCAACTGCAAATATGTAGATTTTCTATTAATTGTTTTTTAGTATTTACATTTTTTGAACTGACATTATTCCATTTTTATGGTTTAGCTCAATGAGAAACAATGTTTTTTCTTGAATGACTAATGAGATGTGCATGTTGTTAAAGACTTGAACAAAGTTTGAGTAGGCAAGATGTATGTTATTTCCCCTTCTTTCATGGCTAGTTTTCTCAATGTTCCCACTGGACATGGCCTCTTAACACTTATGATCTTAGTGTTTCCTAACCGTGTTTGCATTTCGTCTTGGGCATGTGCTAAGAAGTTTTTTTCGAATATGTATTGTACGATGAACAATACAAGCAGTTAAATGAAAATCACATTGAATTATATTTCTTGAATGTTCCTATTTAATATTCATGCAAACTATTGTGATACTCAATGCAAGATGCAGACATTGATGTCAAGAAAGTGATCCCAATTGGTTATGGGAAGTGTATTTTTTTTAGTGTATATTGTGGATATCAAGTTGATTTTGGTAATGGCAAGTCCTGTGTATGGGTTGACATGTTGTATCATGGTGAATATGTCTTGTCAATATTTTCCCTTTTGGGGGTTTCATCTACTCAAAATGTTAGCCGAAATATCTAATTTTGAATGAAAATGAACAACTAAGCTACATTATTAGTTTGAGGAAACATCTTTTGATAATTGTGATTTCCCTTATAATTTGCAAAATGTCATAGTGGAAAATATCATTACATACAAAGATAATAGGTTGATGCCCTACAAGAGTGAGGCATGATACATTACAAATAATTTCAAACCTTTTATTGTGTAGAAGTTGATAAAAGTAGTGTTATAGTAATTTCACACAATTAGCTAGATAGTGTTACAAGTTTATTCTACTTTTATCTTTGATCGTTGATTGCTTGTAACAAAAACTTATATGCCATGACTATAGTTTTATTCCATGACTATAGTTTTCCCTTGTTTGACATATCTTGGAATCGTTATTTTGGAATTTCATTATGTTGTCAGCTTAAATAGTTAAGGTGTTGCATTGAAGCATAATGAAAAATTGCTCCTTAGTTTTTTCTTGACAAGAGTTGCAAACTTAGTATATCCTTTTCTTTTTATTCTCTTAATCCTTTCACCATCCAATTTAACATTGATTTGAAGATAATTTTTCTTCATTTGTCACAACTACTTTCCCCTATATATATTTTTATGTTGTCTTCACATTTGTTTCTTAGCATCTTTAGATGCATACTTTCCTTTCTTCTTTCAAGTTCCTTTTCTTTTTGAGTGCTCTTTTATGGTTTTCCTTGGAAGTCTACCATCTTTTTTCAAAATAGGAACATAACTAGAAGAAATGGTTACATATTTATCACTTAAACTATGCTTGATGGGAAATTCAAAACTAAGAAAAGTGGTATATTAGTATGTCTTACCCAACGATACTAATTTTAATTTCCAGCGTGTTTGAAATTATCCTCAAGAGTAGGATTTTTTGGTAAAATATCCTTGAATCAATTTCCATGAAAATTTTTCCATCCATGAAATTGTTACATATTTAGCACTTATGTTATGCATAATGGGAAATTCAAAGCTAAACAAAACTAAGAAAATAGGTATCTTAGTATGTCTTACCCAATGGTACTAATTTTAATTCTCGATCTGTTTGAAATAGCCATGGAGAGGAGTTTTTGGTAAAATATCCTTGAATTAGTTTCCATGATCTCAATGTCTTTTGGTAGTTTGTAGATTGTCACACCTTTTTTAGCTTTACCTCATAATTCGGTATTGGAATGAAGTTTGTTTGTAGTTTTAGGGATAGAGAAGGAAAAGTTATGTCTTACTTATTTGAATTGTTGTATTGAAAAAGTTGAATAACTTTATTTTTTGGTATAGGTTAGGTTTATTCAGTGTCATTTGTTGCCAGTAAATGGATTTTTTTTTTTTAAACAAGAACTGAGAAATATATATTAAAAAGTGTGGATAAATCCATTGTTTTACAAAAAAAGGGCCATTAGAGGCCTTCGAACATTAAATACTTTGATATTTGGAGATATTGAGACAAAAATGGTGTTCATAGAATTTCCTCCTTCCCTAACTATACTACGTTGATTGTATTTCACGGAATACAATCTATAAAAGAACTTCGTCAATATATATCAAAAAACAAAACATGGCGACTGAATTTTAAAAGGACTCAACTACTCGGTTCCATTTTGATCTGTGAATGGCATTGTTGCTCTCGAATTGTGTCTGGGTGAGGCTCGTTGAGATCTGGAATTTGGTTTATTGTGACTATGTTTACATTTTTGGATGCTCCATGGCTGCTTTCTGGATTACTTTGTTGTTGTTGTGCTCGTTCAAGCTGATCCAAACGACGTTTCATTGTCTCCATACCGCTATGTTGCTCCTCGATTTGACTTCTCTGGGCATAAATTTCATCTTGAAGTCTTTCAATCAGGTGCATGTGTTAAGAAAGGGTTTCAAGTTCAAACGTTACAGTGGATCTAAGAGATCCCATCTGAATTTATGTCCTTTGGCAGCCCATGCATTCTTCCTTTGGATCCAACTGACCAAAACCAGCAAAAAGGCCCTTGGCACCTTGCATATCTATAATTTCTGAAGCTCTTTGATTCCTCTGATAATTGTCCAATTTGCTGAGGGGGGCACAGGGAGTAAGTTCTGAGTGGAGCTAAGACAGGACAGAGGGCGTGTTGTAGGGTGGTTCAAAGACAAATGGGGAGGAACCCCGAAGCGCTAGAAGGAGATCAACATGGTCAACTAAGGCAGATGGGTTAATTTATGGGCGGAGTGAAGACAAGGCGGAGGACGTGGATATGAGTGATTCAAGGAAAAGTGAGGGGGATCTGAGAGTCTCTAGAGGGATAAAAACTGAAAGACAAATGTTATGGAGTGGCCTGAGTAGTAAGGTGGTCGAAAATAGCTTATCAAAACCACATATAGGATTTTCCCCTACAAGGACGAGTATTATCCGAAGTTCCCCCGTGAAATGGTTAATGTTGAGTTCTTGTTGAATAGAAAGGTCACATAATCTTCCCGATGCAATGTACCTGATACCTTCATGTCCCTGGGATTGGGTCTGAACCTGGCATCACCTTGACAAATTACTTGTGTATCTAGGTTGTCCCACACACTATCCATCTACGTTAGAGCCTTCATTCCTTGTGTTCCCATGAGCGCGAATGGACGGAATGACTGGCCACTCGAGACCATGATGGAGCCATCACCTAAGTTGTTAGTCGCAGTTGCACGCTGACCAATTAGACTTGCCACCCGTCTGCTCCACCTTCCCCCATTATCGTTGGCCTACTCCACATGCATGATCCACCTGTCCTATGTTACGTTGATGTCCACCTGCCCGATTCACCTATATTTGTTTGCATTGGAGCTCCAATAAGCCCCTCCACAAACCTTTGTGTGTTGGCTCCTGGTCATGTGACGCATTAGGTTAAGGGGGATAAGGATTCAACACCCTCCATGCCTAAGGTTCTAGGCGATTTCCCAATGGCTTCATTCGCCAGATTATCTGATGCCTTGTTATGTTCTCTCAGAATGTGAAAGAATGTATGCTTGAGGGTTTGTGAGTCTACTCGTATTTGATCAATTATCTTCTTTAGGCTTGAATTTTTGGGGTTTTTCCCGTGTACCATCATCCTTATAATAGTCTTAGAGTCGCCTAGGACATTCAGGTTGAGAATTTGGTGGGTCTTTGCTAGTTGGAGACCTTTGAGTAAGGCATAAATCTCTGCTTTATTGTTGGTGTCTTTCCCGATATTACAATAGTAATTTAAAATTATTTTTCCTCCGAACTCGTAGAGAACTCCCCCCCACACCTGCCTCCCCTGAGTAGACATATATTTGTTAAGACATTGATTGGAAAGAGTTAGTGAAGACAATCACTAGAAAGAATATAACTCTAGATGTAGAGAGTTCTGACATGATTGACAATGTTAAAGCCAAGATTCAAGATCGAAATGAACTGGAAAGTAGTTGGAGGATGGATGGGCCCTTATTGGTTAAATAGCCAAAAGGATTATATGCTTAATATGTTTCCTCATTTTGAAGGTGGAATATAAATTTTTATTAAGACTTTTAGAGGAAAAATCATTCTTTTGAGGTGGAGAGCTTGGACACCATTGATAATGTCAAGGCAAAGATACGAGACAGGGAAGGCATACATCCTGTCCAATGACGGTTAATCTTGCTAGCAAGAAACTGGAGGATTGTCATACCTTAGGTGGTTATTACATCTAGAAGGAATCAACTCTTCACTTGGTTTTGCATTTGAGAGGTGGAATGCATATCTTTTTTGAAACTCTATCTAGGAATAAAATTACTCTCGAGATTGAGAGCTCATATACTATCAACAAATTTGAGGCCAAAATTCAAGATATGGAAGAAATTCCTTTAGATCATCAAATATTGATTTTTGTTGGAAAACAATGTGGACATGATAGGATTGTGGTCGATTATAATATTCATAGGAATCTACACTACTTCTTTTCCTTCATCTCCGAGGGGGTATGTATATTCTTGTGAAGACGTTCACTCATAAGACTATTACATTTGATGTTGAGAGCTCCCACAAAATTGATAATGTGGAGGCCAAAATTCAAGTTAAGGAGGGACTCCTCTAGATCAACAAAGGTTGATCTTTGTTGGGAAGCAACTTGAACATGGAAGGAGTTTTGCATATAAAATATTCACTAGGAATAGATGGTCGACCTTGTTCTTTGGTTGCATGGTGGTATGTAAAATTTTGTTAAGAGTTCGATTGGCAGTAATATCACTTGAAGTTGAAAGTTCTGACACAATTGGCAATATCAAGGAAAATATTCAGGGTAAAGGGAGTACCTCCATATCAATCGAGGTTGGTCTATCTAGGGAAGCAACTTGAATATGGAAGGACTCTTGTAGATTACAATATTTATAAGGAATCGACCCTCCACCTTGTCCTTCCTCTATGTGGTGGTATGCGTATTTTTTCAACATATGCAAATTCATAAGAGATTGAAAAAGGGCGCTTGGCTCGGAGAAAAGTACATCTCTTTGAATTTCTTTTGAAAAATGTTGAACTTGAGACATATTTTTTTAGGCTTATAATATGTGTCTATTAATAATTTTAATATTAAATTGGTATTTTGCACAAAAGATGAGACATGTTTTGTGAGGAGAACATTTGTCACAATCTGTAGTCAGTGTGGAGGAGAAATTTATCACATGAAAGTCAAAATACTATGTGCACATATATTATTCATTATTATTCAAAAAAAGGAAATTAAGTTGGTGTGAGAATCCACCTCACATTTAGTTTCCTAATCTCAAGGAGAAGTTGAGAGTCTCATGCATGGATGAGAGATTTTCTCAAACCAAAATCCTAATTTGGTGGATTTTGAGAGATATTTCGTCCTTAAAATCCTTCAGAGATATTTTCTCCCTAAAATCCTTGAGAGATATTTTCTCCTTAAAAATCTTAGAGATCCCAATTTAGTGGATCTAGTGAGTGATCTTCTTCATGGTGGTTAAGCCTCCCAATCCTACATACTGAGAGAATTTCCATGGTGAAGGGGGAAGAAATCCATTTGAAGTATCATCATTTTGATCTCAAGACATTAATGCAAGGGCTGGATTGAAGATCTTGGAGAAAATTGTTGCAACATCACAGGTGATTTGTAAGTGCCTTCTTATTGGCTTTCAATTAATATCAACTTGGCCTATTCTTTTCACTATGTTGTTCATGATAATGTCTATTCTTAAGTTAAAGAGAGTATAGATAGATTTAGTTCTTACCTAACAAGATCTAGTAGATGTAGAAAGGTTTGGTTGACTGTTGTCTCTTTGATCGTTGAAAGAATTTGAGATAGACATTAGTTAGGGTCTTTTAGACAAGATGATTATGAAATGGGATAAAACTAGATGGAATCATAATGATAATGCAACATTATAGTTGTACATCTCTCAACAAACATGATATTTAAAAGATTATTGCCCCTATGTGGAAGCTCATCCTTCAAGGAAAAAGTGTTAAGACAAAACCAAAAACATGGAAATTTTCTTAATAAACTTTAACATATTGAAGAATTGCAAGAAATAATATTTTTAAAAGGTGACTATTGCAAGTCTAGAAGTGTCAAATGAAGAGAAAAATTGTAGGTTTTTTATTATCAAATGTTATCTGTTATATCTTATTTTTTACATCTTCTTAAAAAAAATTATATGTTATAAATAAAAAGCTACATTTTCTTTATATAAAAAAATAAAAAATAAATAAAACCAAAAAGTAATGAAAAAAAGAGTATAAGTATTATAAACATTAAAATGTTTAATATGAAAGCAAATATACCAACTATGAAAAACGACATTGATTATAGCTATGAATAACCTTCAAAAGTTTCTTTTAAAAAAATTAATAAATTTAAAAATAATAATAAAATAAGGCTACACACCCCTATAATAATAAAATAAATATTATAAATACGCTAAAAAATTATAAAATCTATTACTTAAATCTATGGAGATTTATTATATTTAATAAAAAGTAAAAAAAATAAGATAAGGCTACACATCCTTGTAATAATAAAATAAATATTATAAATACAGTAAAAAAATTATAAAATCTATTACTTGAATTTATGGAAATTTATTATATTTAATAAAAAGTGTCTAATTTTCTGGAATAATAAAAGAAAGGATAATTAATCTTTATGGATTAATGATGAACATTATAAAATAGAAAATAAGTATTAATATAATTTCAAGTTTATTAATAATGATATTCATGTAAAAAAGTATTCTTTAAATTTTCTAAAAAAAAAAATTTAATATTGTAAGTACTAACACATTTAATATAAGAAAAAATTACAAAATAATAACCATAAAAATAAAGATAAATATGTCAAAAAATTAAAAGAAACTAAAACATTTGAGAAGATTTTATACGAAACATTCTATATAAATTAAACATTTAAAAGCATCACATAAATAATTTACTTTGGAGTCTGGTTGGCTCTTTTGGAACACGTGTAAATACAGTGAACAATAGTTATCATGGAGAAAACATATTGCAAAGAATGATTAAATGATGCAAATAAGGTGTGTTTGATTACAAGGTAGATACTGCTATGCAAATAGGGTACACAAGTTTCTATTGAACCAAACTGGTACTAGGATGAGTATGTCTCATTGCAGAATTGCCTTCAGTTGAGAAAGAAGAGAAGTATATTGGAGAAGTTCGAAGATATGCGTATGATGAGTTTGATAAAAAGTTGGAAGCCATATAGAGTAGATCAAGGATTGAGGATTCTAGACACCATGGAAATGCTCGTTCAAGCCACATCAAATGAGGTGTGAAGTCTTAATGTCCTAAGCAGTTTATAGGTTAAAGTAGTACTTTCACATAGGGAACACTACAACCGATGACCCAAGGAGAGTAAAGTTTTCTGTGTCAAAAATGAAATCCCATGAAACTTTATGGTGTGACTGTATAAAAAAGAATCAATAATGCAGTTGGGGAAAATTCGATTATGGACTGAAGCATTTGCATGCAAAGTTCTTACTCGTCGATTATAATCAGACTTTCAAATGATTCCAAAATCAAGGCAGAAAAGTGATCTTCACAAGAGTGCACGATCAGTTCAAGAAACTGTAGATTGGCATAAACATGCAGGATAAAAGCAACGTTCCCATACGTGTTAAAGGCAAAATGTAAGTGTCATAGAACCAAAGGCAAAGTACCAAATAAGAGAAAGGGGATGAACCTACAAATTAAAGCTAGAGGAAGTACAAAGATGGTCCAGCAAGCCAATCAAGGATGAGTTGAATTGTGTGGATGTTGAAGACAACAAAGAAATACAAAAATTGAAGTTGAACTAGAGAAATTTTCATATTGCAAAAGACAAGACTGTAAATAAAGTCTCACGGAGGGGATCAGATATGGAAGAATGCATTCGACAGCACTGATACATATGCT
>ML779847.1:309055-326993 GCA_009831015.1 Picea engelmannii | reverse complement strand
TAAATGTGAATTTTAAAAAATGAATGTTATAAATCTTTAGGTTAAAAAATGAATGTTAAAAAGCATAGTAAAAACTGTTGGTTTGGGTATTGCAGCGGTGCCGAAGATTAGGGAACTAGCCATTCCATATGCGCTCCTGTCGAAAAAACAGTAAGAGAAAATCGTTTGTTGAACTGAGATGGAAACGAAAAATCCCTTCGTTGTTGTGGCCACAGCCGAAGTCGGATCGTGTGGCCTCTGAGTGTTTCCGTGGAGAAATCGCCCATCACCATTCGCAATACCTCTCTCGATAGCTTCAGCACACGTCGTGTACTTGTGTCCACAAAAAGCCAAGTCAAAGGACAAGTCGGATCGTGCGGCTCTGCAATTGCCAAGTGGCAGATATCCAACGCTAGGATCCTGCAAGAACCGTACCATTTTCACGGTACGGTCGTTTAACCGGTTCGTCCGATTTGCGACAAGTGGCAACTATCCAACGGCCAAATCATGCGGTCGTAACCTTGCCACATGGCAACCATCCAATGCTTAGATCCGGCGGTTTTTATTTGGCCACGTGGTGTGCATCCAACGACTACATATGACAGTTATGATCTCGCCACGTGGCCCCATTGGAGCACATCCTTCGCAGCAGCGGCGGCAATGATGAGGAATATCCATTTCCAGCGATCACATGCATAAGAAGTATGCAACACGAACAGTCCTCCTTGGAGGCTCAATTTTTTCATATATATTCATGTGCATCCATACAAATCCAAACCATGTATACACAAATATGCAATTTTTTTCATTTATATAGCAAGTAAGAGTGCATATAACCAAAGAGGCTCTAAATGGCCTCTAGAGTCCAAAAAAAATCATGCTACTACAAATAACTAAATATCATCAAAATCATTACCTATATTAGGATCCTCATCATCAGTGCCACCGTCTAAGCATTAAAATAAGATAGAAAAAGATTAACATGCCTAATAAGTAATTTTACAGTGAAGGGTACATTTTTACTAGGGTCATGACATAAGAGTTCAACAATCAATGCCACCAACATTGAGGTTCATAGCGGGCTTGGTGCTCTTGGTTAGAATCTAGTGGAAATGTTGCAATCCTGCCAATCTTGAAATCCTAAAAACCGTTATCTCTGTTGAATTTTGAATGGGACCTAAAATTCTACTTTCTCCATATGAAGTCCAATGAAGTTGGAACCACTCGCAAAGATCCTGATGTTAAAAATTTAAATAAAAGGATGAAAACGAAAGAGAAAGGAGATTGTAATGGGGGGGGGGGGGTCTTTAAATAGGTTTTAGTAGGCCCTAGGGTTAGGTTTTAAGCATCCCCCCTTAATTTATGGATTTTTTCTAAAAAAAATTCAAATCCATGGGTCCCTAGTCACCCCATACGGATCTGTACAGAATTGGACAGTTCAGTACTGAACTGGGCTAAACCGGTTGGAGTCACTCATTTGGACCGATTTTGGTCCCCGATCGAATTGGATGGTTCTGCGAGTTCTAGTTCGTTTCCGGTAACATTGCTCCATACATAGAATTTGGAAGATTCGGTTTGATACCTTGTTATAATTTCTTAACCATGGTAAACGAATTATCCACTCTAAAAGAATATCTACAAGAAACTAAACACCAGAAACTTAAAGCCACTCAAAATTTCACTCTGTAATTAATGCTAGAATCTATAAACACATATTGTAGAAAATACATAATGGAAACACAATAAATTGACTATTAAAACTTCTTGTTTCTTTTCATTACTTCTAAAAATTAAAGTTTGCTACAGGAAAACAACTATTCACTGTTGAACATAAAACTAAATGAATAAAACCTATACCCCCACCTTCTCCTTTATATACTAGAAGGTGCAATGAATTTGGACACATACACAACAACACCTTAATTAGAAATATAAAACCCTAACCCTAAAGCACCTTCCTTACATGGATAGATGAGCCTAAGTGAAGTGCACCTCTATTGAAGATTAATTGAGACATGCAATAATGTGTCCTCCTAGATATTTGTGCCCTAAGTCGGATTAGAATCCACATGCATGAGTGCCTTACTTAACTAGGAAACTACGTCCTCTAATTGTGCATACAAATACTAACTAAAGGAAAATCATAAATATAATTGAATTGCTAAATATAAAAGGCATTTAAAATAGAACTAAATTGAGGATATATTTGAGTAAAGTTTCTTGGGAAGACAAATCTATACCCAAAATCAAAGCCCTTCTTCTAAATTCTTGAGTGTAGCTTTGAACACTTTTCCCTTTAGATTTTCTAAATTTTTTCCAATCCATAACAACTATCTACATGTATGCTAATGGATAAAATTGTCTTTTAAGTGCAACAATAAAATCATTCCAAGAGGACAAAACTTTACCATGCTTCTTCATATCCTCTTGAGTTTTGGCTTCCCACCAAATGAGTGTCACACTGTCCAATCTTAAAGAAGCAAGATGAATCTTAGTTTCACCATCTTTGGTCCTTTGTATCCTACAATACACTTCAATCTAACGAATCCAGTTATCCAATTTCTCAACATTTACCTCTCCATTGTACGTAGGAAATTCAAACTTAATATTGAGCTTAAGCAAAGGAGTTTGTAGAAGAGTTTTACCATGTTCTTTTGGAGAATTTGGAGGTTGTTGTGAAATGGTAGAACAGGTGGAAGATGGAGGTGAAGGAGGTGGAGAATCACCATTCCCTCCATTTCTCTTTGGAGTTTTATCACCACTATCTCCAATACCCTTTGGAGAGTTTGAGCTTTCACCTTGAAATCTTGCATTTCTTTCTTCAAATAAAACTTTCGCCATCTTTGTTGTATCATAGAAAGCTTTTCTGAAAGTTACATTCTCTGAAGGAAGAGTTTCATGAATCTCCTCATGAGTCGTACTTGATGAATATAAACTTGAAGCTTGAGGTGATTGTGTAGTTCTCCTTCTTGACAGTTGAGAACTTGGCTTTGCAAGTTGTCCTTCTCCTCTTGAGAGCCTTAACCTTGTAAGCATCAGAAAACAAAACACTTGCAAATAATCAAGCCTTCAAAAACCTATGCTCTCATTTACAGATCAAGTTGGTATCAGAGCATAGGTTTTTGAAGGCTTGATTTTTTGCAAGTGTTTTGTTTTTTGATGCTTACAAGGTTAAGGCTCTTAAGAGGAGAAGGACAACTTGTAGAGAAAAGTTCTTAACTGTCAAGAAGGAGAACCACACAATCACCTCAAGCTTAAAGGATATATTCACCAAGTATGGGTCATGAGGAGAGTCATGAAACTCTTCCTTCAGAGGATGAAACTTTCAAAAAAACTTTCTATGATATGACAGAGATGGTGAAAGTTTTATTTGAAGAAAGAAATGCAAGATTGCAAGGTGAAAGCTCAAACCCTCCAAAGGGTAATGGATATAGTGGTGATAAAACTCCAAAGGGAAATGGAGGGAATGGTGATTCTCCACCTCCTTCACCTCCATATTCCACCTCTTCTAGCATTTCAAAACCACCTCCAACTTCTCCAAAAGAACATGGTAAAACTCCTCTACAAACTCCTTTGCTTAAGCTTGATATTAAGTTTGAATTGCCTATGTACAATGGAGAGGTAAATGCTGAGAAATTGGATAATTGGATTCGTCAGATTGAAGTGTATTGTAGGATACAAAGGATCAAATATGATGGAACTAAGATTCAAATTGCATCTTTAAGATTGGACAGTGCAACACTCATTTGGTGGGAAGCCAAAACTCAAGAGGACATGAAGAAACATGGTAAAGTTTTATCCTCTTGGAATGATTTTATTGTTGCACTTAAAAGACAATTTTATCCATTAGCATACATGCATAAAGTTATTATGGATTGACAAAACTTTAGACAAGCTAAAGGGCAAAGTGTTCAAAGCTACACTAAATAATTTAGAAGAAGGGATTTTATTTTGGGTATAGATTTGTCTTCTCAAGAAACTTTACTCAAATATATTGGAGGATTACATAGCTACTTGAGGGACACAAGACTTATGTTTAACCCTACAAGTCTAAATTAAGTATGTGTACAAGAAACTCAATTGGAAGCAAGAGGGAGGAATGAACGTCAAGAGGGCAGCATGGAACCTTTTGTTCACGAAGACAAAGGAAAGAAGAAGTTCAAGGGAAATGGAAGAAAGAATGCTTCAGTCAAGAAAGAGGGATAAAAACTCACATGTAAACATTGTTCAAAACATGACCATGATGAAGACCATTGTTGGAAACTTCATCCTGAAAAGAGACCCAAAAAGTTTAGCAATAAGGGGAAACCAAAGACTGCTGCAACCGTACAACATGATTTAGGTTCTGATTCGGATAATGAAACAAAGACTTCAACCATGGGTTTTCAAGGTAAGGACTCTACTGCATGTAATGGTTCTTCAAGTAGTAAAAACCTCAAAGAAACTCAACAGGAAAAAGAAAGAATATAGATTTTCCAGATAAGGGTGATTTCAAAGCATACCAGGATAGATACTCTTTTTTTTATACTAGATCTCAAGCAAACCTCATATCTGAAGACACTATCAAAAAACTAAAATTGGAAACTTCTTCACATCCTAAACCATACCCTCTAGGATGGATATGTGTCAATGCCAAATTGCATGTGACAAGAAGGTGTAAACTTAGATTTGCTATCACTGCAAATTTTATAGATGAGGTAGAGCTTGTTGTTATTCCTTTAGATATATGTGGTATTGTGTTGGGAAGCCCATACTTATATGATATGAGAGCCATCTTTCATCGTCATGAGAACAAGTATCATTTGTTTAAAAATGGAGTTGAGTACATTGTTAGAGCACATACAAAGAAGTTGAATTTGTCACTTGTAAATGTTGGAAAAATGAAGAGATTAGTCAATGCTAGTAATAATTTTTTCCTCTTGATGATCAAACCCAAAGACAATGTTGAAAAATATTTTTTCCAAGGTTGTGATTCAAAGTTGAAATCTAATTTATATGAGGTTGTTAACCAATATGATGAGATGTTTCAGGAACCAAAGTGATTGCCTCCAAAAAGAGTTATCCAACATGAGATACGATTTCAACAAGATTGTCCTCTTCCAAACATTGGTATGTACAGGATGTCAGTCATGGAGAATGTTGAAATTAAAAAAAAAATCCAAGAGTTGCTTGACAAAGGGGTCATCATGCCAAGCACCTCGCCATGTGGATCACCAATTGTTTTACTGACAAAGAAAGATGGTACATGGCACATGTGTGTAGATTTCAGGGCCTTAAACAAGATTGCGGTAAAGAATCATTATCCTCTTCCTAGAATTGATGATTTGCTTGATCAATTGAAAGATGCTAAGTATTTTACTAAATTGGATTTGAGAAGTGGATATCATCAGATTAGGATTGTTGAAGGAGACACTTGGAAGACAGCTTTCAAAACAAAGCAAGGTTTGTTTGAGTGGATGGTAATGCCATTTGGACTTTGCAATGCTCCTGCTACATTCATGAGAGTCATGAATGATGTTTTAAGACCTTTTCTTGATGATTGTGTGATTGTCTACTTGGATGACATTTTAATATTTAGAAAATCTTGTGAAGATCGTGTTATGCATGTAAAGCAAGTTATGGATGTCTTAAAGAAAGAAAAAATATTTTTCAAGATGTCTAAATGTGAATTTGGAAAGACCTCACTTGTTTACTTGGGGCATATTGTTGGAGGAGGAGAACTGAAAAATGATCCTTCCAAGGTCAAAGTTATTTTGGATTGGCCAAAGCCGAACAATGTGACAGAGGTAAGAAGCTTTTTGGGAGAAACCTGATATTGGAGAAAGTTTATTGCTAACTTCTCTTCAATTGCAGCTCCATTACATGCAATGACAAGCATCAAACAAGTTTTCCAATGGGGAGGCAAGCAACAAAAAGCATTTGATGCATTGAAGGAGAATATTAGTTCAAGTCCAGTTCTTGCATTTCCAAATTTGAGACAACCATTTGAGATCCAAACAAATGCAAGCAATTATGCAATGGGAGCAGTCTTGTTGCAACATGGTAGGCCCACTTGTTTTCATTATGAAACTTTTAATGGCGTTGTGATTAACTATCCTTCTTGTGATAAGGATTTGTATGCATTGGTGCAAAGTGTGAAAAAATGGAAACATTATTTGTTGGGAAAAGAAACTATCATTCACATAGATCATCAACCATTGTAATACTTACAATCACAAATGAAGCTGCAACAAGCAAGGCACTTCAGATGGATGGGTTTTCTACAATAGTTCCACTTGGTTATAAGGTATAAAAAAAACATTTATAACAAAGTTGTTGATATGCTTTCTAGGCCTATTGTTAGTGCTTCATTTATCCTTAAGCATAATTCTATCATGCATGAGAGCTATGTTGAACAATATGCTTTAGATGCATATTTTAAAGAGGTTTATGCAACTTTGTGTCATTCTAACCAAGTTGAGTAATTGGATTACCATATGCATGATAAGCTTTTGTATCATCTTGGCAAGATGTGTATTCCACAAGGTGAAAGAGTCAACATCATAAGGGAAGCTCATTCTTTTCTTATTACTAGCCACTTTGGTGTAGGCAAGACGATGGCTAATTTGCAAAGGTATTGTTATTGGACTAAAATGAATGAAAGTGTTTCAAGATATGTAAGAGGATGTTCTTTATGTGCTACAAGAAAGCCTAGAAATAGAAAGTTGGGTTTGTATACTCCACTTCTAGTTCCTTCTCGTCCTTGGGAAAGAATTTCCATGGACTTTGTAGGAGGTCTACCTATGTTAAAAAAAATCATGATTATCTTTATGTTGTGGTTGATCATTTCAGCAAATGTGTATTTTGATGCCTCGTAAGAATTAGGTTACAGCTGAGCAAATGACACATATGTTCTTTCAGCATGTTTGGGTACATTTTGAGTTGTCTAAATCCATTATTTTTTATCGAGATTCTTGATGTATTGGGAAATTTTGTTCAAGTTTATGGGCACTCATGGACACCAAGCTGAAAAAGAGCACAATGTTTCATCCACAAACCAATGGTCAAACATAAGTGGTTAATAGGACAGTAGTGCATCTTCTTCGTGGTTATTGCAACAAACATCCTAAGCTTTGGGATGAGCACCTACACTACATTCAACATGCTTACAACCGGGCTAATCACTCTTCAACTCAAACATCTCCATTTGAAGCATGTTTTGGTTATTTTCCCAAATCTCCTTTAGATTTTTTCTTTGGGAAAGACATTGCTATTGATGGTTAATATGACATTGATAGGGCAAAGAAGTTCATTGAAAAAATTTAGTTGGTGCATCAAATGGTACAAGAACAATTGGAAAAGAGTTAAGCCAAGTACAAGACAAGACATGACAAGCATCGTGTTGATCACAGTTTCCAAGTTGGAGATGAAGTTTGGCTTTACATTAACAAAGAGAGGCTTAAAGGAGAAGGTAAAAAATTGAAACCAATTAGATATGGACCTTTCAAGATTCTTGAAAAGATTCATAACAATGCCTTCCATTTGGATTTGCCTCCTTATATGCAAATGTATGCAGTTGTCAATGTTGAGAATTTGAGATTGTATGAGTCTCCTTTGATTGATGATCAAGGAGAACATGTTCAGATTCCTTCTATAGATGATTTCTTGCTAGAATATCTTTCAGAACTGCATGAAGACACAATCCTTGACAGGAGGATGAGAACTTCAAAACGAGGGAATGTGGAATACCTTCGAGTTGGTCTTAAAGGCACAAATCCAAGAAAGGCCAAGTGGATTGAGGTTGGAAAGGTGAGGGAACTATATCCTCATCTTCAGATAGACTGAAAGTAGTCTTTTGGAGGTCCAAAAGCTTCCCAATGGGGAGGAGTGATCTAGGGGATAAAAAATATGCTCAAGAATCAAAGTGCTTGGAATTGATTCAAAATGGACACGTGCATAGGCCTCATCATCACGATCCCAACGCAACTTGAACGGGTTGAAACGAACATCGTATGAGTGAGATATCGTGTTCTGTCCACTTTGCCAAACAAACAAAAATTTGTTGACTATGCAGTTCGTATAGTGCTGACGTGGTAGGGCCGAATGTTGAGTTGGAAGGCTAACTAGGCAGGTAATTTGGTATCGTACATGGACCAGCTAGGTGTTGAAACATGTCACTTGGGTGGCAAGTGGTATGGTGCCATGTGGCCCAGTCATGGGTTGCCACATGGCATGCCTCTGGTGTATTAAAAGTTGGTGGTAGTCTGTGGGGGGCGAACCCCCGACCTCTAGGACAAGTGGCATAGTTATAACATAGGTCGGGCTACCATCTCGCATACGGGTGAGTCTTAACCTTATAGCCGCCCACTAATATTTAAACTTGTTGCAATGCTCATTTGGATGTCAGAAGGGTCGGGGCTAGGCCCCAACCCTTATTACTTACCATGCAACCTTTGCATATAACGTTTGGCGTGAGGAAATGGGTTAACCATTATGCTAAGCCTGGAAGGTGCAGGAACCCTACCATATGGTTGTTCCATAGAACCTTTGGTGTGGTCCATTCAACCACCATCTAACGGGGGGTCCGAACTTGGTGTTGGGATGTGGCCATATGGCCCCCATGTGACCAACACCTCTGCTGAAAAAGGCCTAGGCCCCTAACTGTTCGAAAATTCACCATAATTCTTGGAATGGTGCAGTGTGTTGGGTTTTTAGCCCAGTAATGATGTGGGGGCTAGGTTAGTCACACACAGGTGCGAATTGGAGAAGCAAAAACAACATGCTTGAAGGGGAAATTTTGCAGGAGGATATCTTCTTCATTTTTTGGCCAAATTAGGTGTAGAAGGAGCCCAGCTAGGGGTTTTTGGATGTTCTAGAGCCATTGGAGCCATCTATTTGGAATTTTGACAATTGTAAGTCACTGTTTTTAACACTTTGAGAAAATAATCCAAATGATCCATTGGAAGCTAGACCATGAGATGTAGCCCAAGAGAGGGGTGAACCCCTTTATCATTTGTTGTGTTATGTGTTTACTTTGATTGATGTTATTGTTGGTTATTATGTACATCTTAAGTGTGAAAAATCTCTAATTTATGTGTTTTCAAATTGATCCTATTGCCCAAGCACACATAATTTACACTTGAAAATATTTTAAAAGATACAAGTCTTCTCATTTTCATATCAATAGGGCCCGTAAAAGCAGGGCTTAAGCTTCTATGCACCACTCTTCTTTAGTGATGACTGTCTATACAACTACAATTTGAGAAAGATGATTTCTCTAACCTCAAATCTATGTTCTACCCTCTGTCTATCTGCATACATCTTCTGTTGATTATGAGCAGCCTACAGATTCTCCTTTAGGACTCTTAATACGTCCTAACTATCCTGTAACCAGCCCTTGGCCTTAGAATCTCGACTCTCTCCAAACACCAAATCCACAAAAGATGGAGTGTCATAGCCATACAATTACCTAAATGGGATCATCCCAACAGACATGTGACAAGTGATGTTGTAACAATTCTCCCCGAGATGCAACCATTTTATCCATGCTCGTTACTGCCCTAACACATAGTTCCTCAGGTACCCCTCGATCCATTTGTTTACTATCTTGGTCTTCCCGTTTGTATGAGGGTGATAGCTAGTGCTATGTGTCAATTATGTCTGGATAAATTGAACAATTCCTGCCAAAATGCACTGAGAAAATTGTTATCCCGGTCACTAACTATGTTCCTTGAAAGGCCATGGAGTATGAACACCTCCCTGAAGAATAGTTATGTTACCTGAGATGAATTGTACTTCATAGGAATAAAAAAGAAGTGCACATATTTAGTTAATATGTCCACTACCACGTAGATACAATCCCTGCCCAACACCTTGGGTAACCCTATGATGAAGTCCATGGAAATGTTTTAACACTTATGTTCCGGGATCAGTAATGGTTGAAGCAGTACTGGAGCATGTGTGAACTCTGGCTTATTCCATTTGCAAGTCATGCACTCCCTCACATGATGAAGTACATCCACTTTGAGACCCTTCCATGAGAATCTCTCCCTCACCTACTTGTAGGTCTTCAGATACCCCTCGTGCCCTTCCAGTGGTGGATCATGCCCTGTCCTCAAAATCTTATCCTTGAGTGTGGGCTCAGGAACAAGATAGATCATGTCTTTGTAGTAGATGATGTCATCCACTACCCTATACCTATCATCTTGAATACTACCCTCCATTAGCTCACAAGCAAAGGTATTCTTGGAGTATTCCACCAAGAGAATGGACTTCCAGTTTGTTGAGATCTCTGCCATGGATAAGGTTGTAGGTCTCATGGGTAAGGCATTAACAACTATATTCTTCTTTCCCTTTACATACTCAATGTATAAATCATATGGTTGTACCTTACTCACCCACTTCTACTACCTCTAATTCAGGTCTCATTGCTCCAAGAAATATCTCAAGTTGTTGTGGCCAGTCTGAACCATAAAGAATCCTCCTACCAAGTATTGTCTAAATTTAGCCAATGCATGCATGATGGCCAACATCTCCTTATCATAGATTTGGTAGAGCTTCTCAAGCTCCCTTAGCTTCCTTCTCTCAAAATCTATCAGATGTCAGTTCGACACCAATACTGCTCTTATCCCTTCACCAAATGTGTCACACCCTAGAACAAAAGGCTGTGTAAAATCTAGGAGTGCTAATACTAGCCAAGTGCTCATGACCTTCTTCATTTTGTCAAAGGCTACCTGTGTGTCATGATGTAGGAGCATCACTCCATGTCAGTAGCGTGCCAGCCAACCAGCACATCCAACACGCATTTAATGGAGAAAGGGAGAGGCGCATCCCTCTCAATTTTGAAATTCGAAATTTCAATAAATGTTGTAAGGCTTTTAATGCCAGACCATGCCTTTGTACATGTAGTGGTTGAGGTTTCCTTTAATGGTTGCCTGCAACAAGCCCAGGACGTAGTCAGGACTAGACATCCATTTATGTAATGTAGTCATAGGAGCCACTCTATGATGGGATAGCTCGGAGACGGTGAGGTTGAGGATAAGATCAAGAGAGCCCTCTTTGTAATTAGAGAGGGATAGGATAGAGAATGAGAGAGATAGGAGGAGAGACCAGAGCAGAGAGGTCTCGAGAGAGATGAGACTTGTTACAGTCTAGCCTTTGTAAACACCTTGTATAGGCATTTATGAATTAATAGAGGAGCAGTTTTTCCTACCATGAATTGTCTATATGTGTTTGCATGTTTTTATGCATTTCGTGTTTTGAATGCATAACTGGTGAAGTATTTCATAAGTTTCAATTTCTTCCCATATTGGAGTTTCTGAGTGCAAGGAGTGCACATAGTCTGCAAGGTGTGCATTGACAGAGGTGAGGTAACCTCAGGAAATCTCAAGAGGGATAGCGTTGAACCTTCATCAATAGAGGTGCAAGGAGTGCATAGGAAGGAACTCTGTTTCGAGTTCAGGGAAGACAGAACTACTGAAGGTTCTATAGAGCTCTGCCAAGAGGGCATTGAGCAAGTGCATAGAGTGCACCAGAGAACTCTATTTCGAGTTCTGAGGAAAGGAAAGTGTTGAAGAGAAGACACTCACAGAGTTGTTGAATACTTTGTAGGCTCTGCAAGGTGTGCATCAAGCAGAAGAACACTAGGTGGGCGTAGGGAGTTTTCTTTCCAAGAAAACTTCTTAGATCTAAGTTTAGCAAAATACTAAGTAGCACCAAGAGTGTGTGAGAGTGGACTTGTCCTAAGCCCATAAGCTCAGAAGAGAAAGTGCAAGAAGAATGCACACAGAGAAAACCTTTCGAGGTTTCTGAGTTGACAAAGCTCAGAAGGGGTAGCGTTTCTATAATGCAGATGAGACCCAAAGGAACCAGGATCGCAAGAGGAAGAGTCAAAGGCCAAGACCTTCAAGACTTAGAAAATCTTCTAAGTCAAAAAGCCAAGAAAGCTCAAGAGGAAGAGCACAACTGTCATTGGATCAGCACTGGAAATAAAGATCCGGACCATTGAATCTACGTCCAAGTAGGAGGAGGAGAGCGCGCAAGGAGGACGGATCTAAACCATTAGATCTAGCACTAATACCTGACAACTGTTGGATCAGGCGAAGGCGCACGGGGTTTAAACCCTTGTATATCCACACATTTGGGAATCGGGGGTTGGAGGAGCAGAGGAGGCTGCACCCCATACTTGCAATCGTCGAAATCGTGAAATCGCGCCAGTCATTGGATCGGGAGCGCAGTGGCATGAGAGCCGTTGGATCAAGGATATGTGCATGGGGTTTAGTCCCTGGGAGACACGCAAAAGATTAGATCTGAGCCGTCAGATCTAGCGCAGAGGACCAATAGCCATCGTATCCGGAAGAAGGTGCGTGGGGTTTAATCCCTGGGAAGCCGCACAAAAGGGTAGAATGGACGGTAGAAAATTCGAGGGAGAAGTGTCGATTTGTCATGAGTCGCCAGATCCAGAAAATATGCCCGAGGTTTAACCCTCGTAAGAGCAGAGGAGAGAGAGGACCTATCAAAGTCCTGAAAGCATTTGGGACCGTCCATCTTAGAGGACGCGTGTTAAGAGACCCACATTTCGTGGATTCAGACACCGGGAGACCGAGAGTGAAGAGTCTCCAAAAATTGCGAAAGGAGAATTCGCGAAAGGACTAGAACCGTCCACCAAGGAGGACACATGGCAACTGGTCAACGTTTCATAGAAATTGTCGAAAGAAACAAGACCATCCATCAAGGAGGACACGTGGAAAGAGGTGAAGGTTTTGGGGAAAGGCCCAAAAGATTTTGAGCCGTCAGTCCAGTGGGATCGTAGTCGTTGGTTCCAGAAGGGCCTGGGTCATTGATCTCTCAGAGGGAGAGATTTTGGCATTTCGTGGACCGAGGATTCGAAAGACAAAGGAGCGAGATGCTTGCATTGCAATTCCCCGAATCGCGAAACCCCGAAAGCATTCAGAGGAATAGCACTAGGTCATAGGACCGGGTCGCATGGAGAAGGTTTAAGGGAGGAGCCAAGGAGTCGTTAAGCCCTTTTCGGGTTTCGGCATTTTGAAAGACAGAGAACAGGGGAATGCTTGCATCGCGATTCCCCGAATAGTGAAAGCTGGTAGTGCTTTGGAGTTAAGCGTGTGGACACATAGTGGTGGTCACGTGGATGGGGGCTAAGGGAGGAGCCAAATCCCGTTAATCCCTTTTCGGCATTTCGGGACCCGGGAGTTCGAAGGACCTAGAATCATTTGTAGCTGGAATCGCGAAATCATGAATTACGAAATTTTGAAAAGTGGATCATGGTCATGGGTAGTGGTCGCATGGTTGAGATTTAAGGGAGGCGCCAGCTGTGGAGTTAAGACCTTTTCATAATTTCGGCAACTGGGAGTTCAAGAGTGAAGGAGTCGTGAGACACGGAGTCCTGACTTGCGAAATCGTGAAACGCAACGAGCGGCTTTTGGACAAGGCCTGTGGTCACAGCAGGTGATCACGTGGGGGTGAAGCTCATGCATAGTTCTTAGACGCACAGACGGGTTTCAATAAGGGACCTATGGATTCGTTCAAAGGGTTCTAGCAGGATCGCGAAGAGCCATTTCGGCTCAGAAGAAGATCGAGCCAGAGACAGAGAGGTCGCAGAACTCTGCTGAGGTAGGGGGACTGCATCATGTCCTCTGACCATTAGAATGGCCCCTTCTTGGTGGGGTCTATTAATGGCGTAGCCAATTATGAAAATCCATTCACAAAGCCTTTGTAATAGCTACATATCTCGAAGAATCCTCGTAGATCTATGAGTGACCTGGGGGTGAGCCAGTATAACATGATTTGGATCTTCTCCTGATGCACCTTTACTCCCTCAACACCAATCACTTTCCCTTGATAGAGGATCTCTTTCAACCCAAACTCACACTTTTCCTCCTTGGAAAAAAATGATTGTTCCTCCATAATGGTGAGAATCTCGTCCACATGCTTTAGGTGTTCCTCCCACGTCCTGTTGTAGATGAGAAGATCATCAAAGAATACCAATAAGAATTTCCTCAATAGTTTGTTGAATATATGGTTCATGCATGACTGAAAGGTAGTTGGTGCGTTAGTAAGGACATGACTAGAAACTTGTAGTGCCCATTGTGACATCTGAATTTTGTTTTATGAATATCCTTCTCCTTGACCCGAATCTGGTGGTATCTTGATCGCAAATCAACCTTTGAGAAGTACGCTGCTCCATGCAGCTCGTCGATCAATTCATCAACCCTAGGTATTGGGTATCGGTTTTTGATGGTAATTTTTTTAGTGCCCTTTAGTCTATGCACATCCTCATAGTACCATCTTTCTTCTTAACCAGTTCAACTGATGAAGCAAAAGGACTAGAACTAGGCATGATGTGTCCCATATCTAGCAACTCCTTTATGGCCTTCTCTATTTCATCCTTGAATATTTTTGGATGCCTGTAAGGAGTGGTGATCATGGGCTTCGACCCCTCTTCTAGCTCAATGACATGCTCAAATCCTCTGTTAGGTGGTCTCCCTATTGATAACGGTTCAAACACTCTCTCATTCTTTCTAAGAAATGCCTAGATATCCATAGGGTAATGCTAGTGTTCTTGTGATGGCTTCTCCATGGTGATAAAGCACTCACTGCACAAGCCACATCCCCATGGCTAAAAAAGGCCTCCATGCATTGGTTAGACACTATGTTGGTTAGACACGATCCTGGGAGCACATGTCGACATACCTATCAGAACGACTCATTGTCCACCCTTGTCCTGTAACTCCATCCTCATGTCCTTATAATTCATGTGTATATCTCCCAAAGAGTATAGCCATTGAACTCCTAGCATTGTATGAGTATCCGCTAAATCCACAACATCAAATTCATTGGTCAACATGTAGTTTTCCAAGGTTACTTCCAATCCCCTGATCCTCTGAGTACACATCATGTTGTACCCATACGCTACTACCACATTGAATCCCTTGAAATCCTCTTCAGGGATCTTTCTCTTGGTGACAAGTGTAGCATCAATGAAGTTGTGGGTGGCTCCACCATCCACCAATGACATAACCCTATGACCCTACACAATGCCTCTGATCCCGAAGGTATAATATTTAGGGACTCCTGAAAGAGTGGCAATGGTCACTCCCATAGGGATATCTTACAACAACGCTTTCTCTATAGTCCATGATGACTCACCACTGTCCTGCCCAATACCTTTGTCATCATCATCATCATCCTTGTCATAAACTACCTCAATGTAATGGACTTTACCTTTGCCCATACATCTATGACCTGGTTCCCATGAATATTTGCAACTGAAGCAAAGTTTTTTCCTCCTTATTTCTCTCTAAGTCTCCTCATTAGTCCTGTCCTTCCCTATCCATGACTTATGGGGAAACTTCATCTCCTTATATCCTTGAGGGATGAAGGATTTTGTTGGTACCTTCTTGTTGATTGTTTCCTTCATGTCTTGGGATCTCATGATGGCCTCATGCAATGTGGTTGGCATAAAGGCCTTCACCCATCCTCTCAGGGGTTTAACTAAACTCTCCATGAATAACATCACCAACCTTTGCTGAGAGATATTTGTCACCATAACTGTCATCCTCTGAAAATCTATGATGTATGTTTTTGGTGTGCATGTCTGTATCAACTGTGCCAACTCCCTAAAATGTATCTCATGGTACTTTTAGTCAAACTTGTCCATCAGCCTCTTCGTGAAGTCCACATATGAAGTGATGTTGTCATGCCCTAATGTCACCAACCCATGGTACCACTATTCATGAGCTTCTCCTTCTAAGTGAAGGGTGGCATACTTAATTTCTTCAACTTCAGTCATTGGGTTAAGTTGGAGGCAAGTGTCCAACTTATGTGCCTAGGCCCTGGCCATTCTCTTTGTAGACCCATCAAAGGGTGGAATAATCAACCTACCCACCTTGTGCATGAGATCAAAGTTTTGTGGGCTCTGTGCTCCTTTGTTCCCCTCCTTCGGATTGTATTTATGTTTGAGGTCGCATAAGTCTTTATAGGAAACTTTCTCACTGATATCTTCATCTATCATCTCGTACTCTCTGTATGAGGTGTTAATATCAAGCCCTTGATTTGGTTGCTCCTCTGCTCTTGTAGGTTTCCCTATCAAGAACTATGGTAATAATGGTCTGGGTACCTTTTTGCTCCCTACCTGGAGGACACTATGTGTTGGCATACATGTATTACTCCCTTCAAGAGTCCTATGACCTCTATGGATGGCCTTTGCATGGTTCCCATTGGTACCTCCCTGGTTTTGGTTTGCTTGGTTGTCGAAAAAATATTGTGTCAGTTGTTGTTTCCCATTAGCTATGGACTCCAACAATTGTATGGTTCTGTCTTCAGGATGGTCCCCCATAAATCCCTCTACTTCTACTTCTTTTGATGATTCTGGTCCTCGAGTTGCTTCCCACATCCTCTAGTTTTCCTTGGTCAATAAATCATAGGCTAGCAAGATCACTGATGTTGATACCACTGTAATGTTCACAACTAAGTTGAGAGGGAATTTTATATATTTTTGCCCAAAATTTGTTGTTTCTTCTTATATGAATGTGTTGTTAACTTCTTATAGCTAGTTTGCTCAATAAAGAATATTGGCAAACATATAGCATACATTCATCACAAAAAAATTGAGCAGATAATCATGGCATCTTATTATGGATGGAAAACTCCCAAAATCAGTACAATGATGTTTAATGGCTGTAATGACAGTTGCAGAATACTACTGGACACAAAAATCTAATGGCTTCCAGGCAGCTACACAATCTACTACATAAACACACAAGAAAAGCCTGGAATGATGCCAACCTATGGTGTCCACTGGTCCAAGGCTCACCAAGCCTTACTTCATTATGCTCCAGCAATGTCGATCTGCAATCAACCCCCTCCCGAGCTCCTCACAAACCTGGTCTGACAGATGGCTCCAAACCCAAATTCCCAGAGGTCCTCGTGGAACGACTGTGGGGTGTCTAGCGGGGCCTCGTGAGAAAACTCATGCTCAACCTGCAGGGATGCCCCCTTTCACAAATGCACAAACCCCCCCTAGCACCTATGGATTTGAAGCTCGACCTCTTCCTGGAAATTACCACAAACACCTTGCGTAGGCCGATATGCTTCCCAACTCCCTCCAGTATGAAATAAAACACACAATGAACTCCAATGAACTCCAATGACAACTCCAAATGAATCCTCCTCTTGTCTAGTTAGGGTGGATATTGCACCACCGAAACTAAACCTGTAGTGGAAGAGTTTTTCCCAAAACCCCAATGAAACCACTAGCTATAAGAGCACTCAATAAGATATCAAACCATAATCCAAGGGGAAGGGTTACTCCTCTATTTATCCTTTTTTTGGATCTTCTAGATCTTTCCCCCATTTTGACCAAATCAAATCTTCACTTTATTTTCCCTCCAATTCCATTAAATATAATTGTTTATTTTATTTAATGTCACTTTTATGATTTGTCATTCTTTTTACCTAGTGACACCAAATAAACCTCCTTGAATCCCTTTTTTTCCTTGTTGACTATAGCCTATGAGAGTCGTATAGGCAATTGAGTCATCCTCCGTCACAGTCAATTGGAAGGGCACATTACAAATTAATCCCCTATATGACACAATATGTACCAACAAATAAAACAAGTTTTAAGTGATAATTAGGCCTTCCAAACAAGCCTTTGTCGGGGGTGATGAAATCTACTAGGGGTGCAACTTGAGTGAAGGTATGAAAGGGACTAGTTATAATGACCTCAGAGAAGCCACACCCTAGGTGATGAAATCCAAGGGATTCCTCAAAGGAGATGCATTATCTATCTCAAGTACCATTTGTAATCCCACGACCAAGTCACCTGGGTGGAATTCTAGGACTGGCCACTAATGTGCCTCTTCACAAGATGAAGACCGAGGGGAACAATTGTTGGTCAAATACAAGGTTTAGGTCAGAGTCATATGGGTTGAAACTCACATCCCTCATCGCTCCCTTC
>ML779847.1:285034-300072 GCA_009831015.1 Picea engelmannii | reverse complement strand
ATTGCAATGATGTCTAATTTTGGGATACAGAGGCACACAAAGAGAACAATAAAAGAAAGGAAGTCATTCATCTTCATAGAAGTTGTCGAGGATTTCTAATCTATGGTGAAAGATGCCATTTTCAATCCTTCCATTCACCCCCAGGTCCACCATCAAGTGGAATCCTTATTTTAATAGAGTTACTGTCGACAGGATTCCATTCAAAGTGATGAAGATATTCATAAAGCCTGGTTATGTCTTGCAATTCCTTGTGCATTTGGATATGTTTGACAATAACATCACATCCTTTCCCAAACTCAACAACCACCCCCATCTTTTGGAGGGCCCTCTTGAAGTCATTGATGGGTTTGTTGTATAATGGAATATCGATGAAGGGAAGGTCATTTAACTAAAAAATCAGTAGATTGCTATTCAAAATTGAATTAAAAAGACATGTTGGGATATTGGTACCCGCAATATGTTTTTAGCCATTTTCCTTAAGCTGTGCTTCTTTTGAATTCTTCAGGGGATGTCTCAATACAGTTTACCAGTGTTCCATGGGGATGCATCACCCAAGGTAAAGGGTGTGCACTCCTCACCCCCCATGCCCCCGGGATGGGGGGTGCTTGGTGAAATGTTTTGCCACGCCCCTGGGAAGGGGGGCGCTTGGTGAAACATTTCACCACGCCCCCCTTTTTGCGAAACACACCCCACAATGTTTCCTCAAGTTGTTGGACATGTTTCTCCAAAAGGGGGGCTTGTGTGTGCCCCTCATTTTTTTTCCAAAATGCATAAAAACTTTAAAAAAGCATAAAATATGTTTAAAAAAAAAGAAACTTTGTGAACAACTAAACTTAATTCACCCTTACCTATACATCTCTCTTATTTGACATTTACAAGTCATTTAGCATTTGACTTTGAGATGAGAGTGAGCCACGATTTTCCTTGGTTACTCATGAGAGTGACTTTGACTTAGATAGTGACACTCCCAATGATGGTCTTGATGCCTTGATACAACAGATGGATGTAGAGGATCAATCAGTGGCATTGAACCCTTGATGCTTATTTGATGTTGATTTCTTTTTAGCTACTTTTATTTTGTGTCCCATAAACTTGGAGGAACATTGCAGGTCACTATCAAAAACTTTATACACTCTAGGAGCAAAAGGACTTTCTCTTTATTGTGAGAAGTCTAGGCAAGGCAAGGTTTGGTAGTCTTAGAAATGGAATATCTACTACTCCAACTTCATTTCTAATAAATGGCACAAGATCATATGCCCCTTCCAACCCATAAGCACAAGCAGGTGGTTTTAGGTAAGCCCTTGATAGGGAAACTAACCGGTGTTGCTAATATTGTGATATTGGACAACTCTCTTATATACCATTGGAATTTGCCCAAAGTTTGGACACTTACTCTTCTTGGTCTAGCACACTTTTTGGTAAATTTTGGAGACTTTTCAGTGGCTGATTTTCTTGCTGTAATGCATTGATTGTTACAACTGTAAGGATGATATAATTTGCTGCAGATTTTTTTTTACAATAGTGTTATAGCAAGATTTGCCTCACCCTATGTAATCTTTCCCAGAAGGCCCTTTTCCATTCCCCCATGCAGACTTATCATCCCTGTTTATAAGATCCAGAGCCAAAAATAAATATTTTTCCACATGTATGCACCTTGCACATCATACAACATGCGTATCTGCAAGCTGCTCCACTACAACCCACGCACATCGGGATTTTTTCTAGGAAAGGAAAATTAAATGTCGGGTTTACATGTCATGATAGGAGATATCTGATCCTTGGCCTTCCATATACTGGAGGAATTATTTACTTCATATTGAGTCTGCATCCCTTTGTCCTTTAAGTCTGAACACAGTGTCTGAGTAAACTTCTCCAAGGAAATTAAATCAACATATGTGTCTGAGTCAAGGAGTGGAGAAATCCATTGTATAATTAGTAAGATCAGGAGGCTCTGCTTACACCAAATTTAATCACGAGGTCGCGCGAAGTCGGTTGAAGGGATATCCCCTAGATACCTTCCTAGCATCAGAGATATTTCTGGGGATCTATTCGTATCTGGGTATCTTGCTAGTGCCTTTACCTCCGTGAGAGGTGATACTTTCAAGGTTTCAGGCTTTGTTACCCTGCCCATACGATGGACCTGACTTACGACTGCTCGAATGTGCATCAATTATACAGTGGTTTAGTAGTTGCTTGACTTAGGTGTCTCATAGGTTACTTGCAGGGGTTATTCTGCAGGTACCCTGGGTCAGATAAGGGTCATACAACACATAACCTTTATGGAAGATTACCTCTCCGAGGGGATCTGACCGACTGGTTGTTAAGCCCACGAGGGCCCTTATAACTGATTCTGTTACCTCTGATCTTTAGTAGGGAGTCTCAGGCCCCTCTTGGGTGAGACATACCTTCTTTAGGGAGGGAGGCCACTCATCCACTTTACCCTGTTTGCATGCATTTTGGCCGTTTGACTTTTGGTGTGCTCTTTGATTACTAGTTGGCCTTAGAATATATTTCTTATCTTTAGAGTCTCGAGTCATTGTGAAGTCAGACCAGTCTCCCCGACGATCCCGTCGCTTATTACAGTTAGCATCGGATTTCGAGTCTTTGCCTTCTAAATGGTGTAGATTTATTAAGAGTGGTACACACACATCCACCGTTCAGACTTGTGATTCTACAAGGATGAGTATTGAACCTAGTCTTCAAAACACTGGGAGCCCTTTGACTCCCATAACTACTATAGTTAATGGCACCCCTTTGACTCCTGCAACCTCAATGGTTGTAGTGCCAGAGACACCTATCATTACTATGGCTCAGCCTATAGTAAATGCTCAAGCCACCACCTCGAACCCTTTTGGGTCTCTTGGTCAATCATCGGGCTATAATGTTCAGTCCATCCCTATGGCTTCTAGTCCTTTTTCTTATGGTATTCCCAACTTCACTTCGCATTTTTCGAACTCCATCCAGTTGCTGGCCCTAATGCTAACATTGGGCTTGGGGGTAGTACACCTCCCTACACTCCTTTTTCATTTGGTGGATCTCAAATCCCTTAAATGACTGCTAATATGGGAGGTATTCCTACTTTTAACCCTGGGTTCAATCCTCCTACTTCTGGGTGGAATAATCAACCTGGCGGATAAGCTTCGGCTCAAGTTTCGTCCTACAACCCTACCTCCTCGGTGCAGATTTCGACCAATACATTTGGAATGATGAATCTGCCTCTATCCTTTGGATTCCCACCTGGAGGAGGTCAGTTTCACGCTTTGGGAAACCCCCAACCCAGATCTAATCTGCTTGGGGGCAATTTCTATAACCCTCAACAGAACATTCCTGTTGGAATGATGCTCAACCAACCTTTTATGAATCAGCCTGGAGGAGGGCCTTATAATGTCAGACATGTCCATGGTGCTTACCTGAGCCCTGGATGGCCTGCAATTCCTCAAGCACAATCTTTCTTGGGAGCTTGGGGCCAAATGTCACAACCTTATCTCCCTTTTTTGGCCACGCTTAATCTGCCAGATTTGTCTAAGTTAATGAACGACCTAATGAGTCATGATCCTACATGGCCCCCTGTCCCCACTAAACTTCCTTCGGACATCTCGAAGTTCGAGGGAAAGAATGGAGAGGATCTCTGTGATCACGTCACTACCTTTCACCTTTGGTGCTCATCGAATTCCCTTAATGATGATTCTATTCAGTTGATATTATTTCAACGCACCCTCATCAGAGTTGCTGCGAAATGGTATATTGAGCTACCTAGGGGGGTATATGGAAATTTTAGTCAGTTGGTGATGGTCTTACTTAACCACTTCCAGTTGCCCATTCATTATTATGCTGGATTAGAATTGTTGTCAACTTTATGCCAAGATACCACCACTCATATATCAGATCATATCCAGGAGTGGCATAGACGGAAGAGGTTGTTTAAGACCCCTATATCCCTGACCTTTCTTTTAGAATGGTTTCTTAAGTCTTTGCATGCTCCTATCTCGAAGGACGTTGCTACTTCCAGGGTTACCACTGAGGAAGAGGCGATCTTTAGAGCCCAACAGTTAGACTTGATATATTCTCAGTCTGTGATGTTATACCACCTTCTTCCGGATGCACCGCAGTCAACTTACGACCCTAGGAAAAATATCAGACCTCATGTCAATGGCATTATAGGTGCCACGAATGTAAAGTCCATAGACTTAGTGATAAGCCATATGAAAGAGTTGTCATTAAACAAGTTTGTAGGAGGACCAACCTCGTCTGTGTCTTCCAATCCCACTCAGTCAGCGGATGTACACTCCATACAATCGTCGACCAACCCAAATGGTAACCAACAACCAGGAGGGAATAAGAAGAAAGGACGTAATAATCGTAAGGGTGGGAAAAATGGTAATAAGCCCAAAGAAAATGGTAATAATGAGAAGACGGGTAATAATGCTGGAGAGGGCAAACAAGAAATACGTAAGGTGAAGTTTCCTTGTAAGCTTTGCACAGATGATCACCTTACCCATTTATGCCCCAAACTTGCAGAAGATGCAAGGCTATTATCTCAATCACCCACCGTGCTGACGAATCCATTCCCACATAATCAACACATGGCCTTGAGCTCCTAAAATGCCGAAAATGCGACTGGTGGGAGTCGAAACCTGCCATTGCAAGATGGCGATCGTTTATGTATCAATATGGTCGATGTGAAAGTTAATGTAGCTACTCGATCTTGAGACTATAGCTCTTCACAAGCTATTCCTGGTCTAGAATCTCCTCCTCATCCTCCGGAGATGACTTTACAGATTGAGAAACCAGAGCCACCGCCTCGTATTCTGAAAGGAGTACTCAAGCGCTCTACCCACAACCCAAATGCTAGAGCCACCCATAACTACTCTATTTTTGAGGACCTGGGTCAAACCCCTTGTGTGATGTCAGGTTTGGAGGTACTCCAGAGGTTTCCTTCACAGAGGAATGCCTTACTATCTGCTTTAGGAGCTCTAGAACCCAATGGCTCAAAAGTTATCAAGTTTGATGTCACAGATGTGAAGCCTCGCTTGCCTTACCATGTGGCTTTCCAAATCCATGTGGAGTACTCAAAGTATACCATCAAATGTGTGGTCATTGATGAAGGCGATGCTACGTGTCTGATGTCCCTGATTTGTTGGAAAGCTCTCGGTTCTCCATGTTGATGAATGCAGCTATAGGAGACATCCTCTAGCTTACAAACCTGTGAGATGTGGAATATAACAGCTATGTGAAGCCTTTCTCTCAGCTTACAAACCTGAGGGAAAGCCCCTAAGAGGGGTTCATGGTTCCATCCTGGGACAGAGCTAGGAAAGTAGAGATGACCTCGTCCATGACGTGAGAGAGAAGAACTCTAGATGATTATCAGATGGAAAAGCGATCTGCTGAGTTAGGACATGCCTGTGGTTGAGCACAAGGTGAACGTGTGAAGATCTGGTTCATCTGTGTAATGTAGTGAATCAGGGCTATGGCATCCCTATGGATGTGCCCCTGGTAGATGAGCACTAGTGGGTGTATCCAATCCTTTGCTATATATTGTTCAATAGTCAGACCTACCTGTAACCCTAGTTATTGTGTAAAGGGTACATGTCGGAACTAGGTTAATATGATTAAATATAAAAAAGATAATTAATAATGTGAATATTAATTATAATGATAAATATAATAATAAGTGTATTTGACTTAGAGAGGTCAGCCCTGTTGTGCCAATAGATGCCCTTGTTAATTGGTCAAAGTCTAATATAAGTAGGAGATGATTCTCCATTGTAGAATCATATCCTTCTCATATGTTTTGGAAATTTCAGCAAGTACTTCTCTTTGGCAAAGGTGCACACCTCTCTTGGGTGATAGTGTTCTAGGGCTTAAGCACCCTCTTCTGTGCTAAGTCATTCTTGGTGGTGAAAGGTCTTTCTCTTGAAGATTATAGCAAAGGATTTGGCTGGGTTTTTTTCCCTTGTTTGAGAAGGGTTTCCCAGGATATATCTTGTGCATGGTGTTTCTTCTTGTGATCTTGATTGCTACAACATTCTTGTCTATGGTTAAGACATGATGAAATTAAAATATCTACATGCTTAACCTAGCTTATGGAAAATTAGCACGATATCAGAGCATAGGTCTTGAAGATCCCATTGCACAAGACTTCTCCATATCTTTCACACTCTCATTTGCAGAAACCGTACGACCCTCCTAGGGTTTCCAAAAAATCCGTACGACATATTTTTCAGAGAAGTTTCACCACTAAAAACTTGGACACTTGTGCCGAAAAAGGCTTAGAAGGGTGCAACCTCCTTCAGCGCACATTCAACAAGTCTCAGAACTAAATTCCGGGCATTTTCAAAATTGTGACCCTAAGGGTTTCTAGGGTTTCGTCAAAATTCTGCAGAAAATTCTGAATCATATTTCTAAAAATTTCTTGAAGAAGTTATCATACTTAAAGGCTTATTGTTGGTAGTCATAAGTCCAACAAAACGTAAAAGTTCTACCGTATCCTAGTCATTAGGTTTTCTAGCCTATTTGACAAGGGTCTGTGAAGATGAGCAATTTCATGATGGGAAGCAAGATCAACACAAGACTCCAAAGCAATGAAGACATCAACATCTCAGCACTATCAGGTATGGTTTCTGTTATCGTGCAGTTTGTAGTTAATATAGTAAATGGATGAAGAGTAGTCAAACTGGCGTAACTGAACCAATCCCACCCACTGTCACCTCGATGGGAAGGTTCTTTCTGTTTAGGGAGGTAAAGCCCAGGGGAGATGTCCCTGGTGACCTGGGGTTTTGAGAAAGCAAAGGATTGAAGGCTAAAAGATAATTCCCCCCCTCACAAGTCATCACCAAGCAGATAATCCGGCTAACCAGCCAATAAAGAGAAGTATAACCAAAAGAGAATGTACCTGCCTGATACAAAGCAACAAGAAACATATATGCAAGCTTAGTTTCTTGGTTAGTACTTCATATGTCAATGAGTATCTGATAACATAAGCAATTGAGCAATAAATATTGACGAAGTCAATGTTTGTACAATAACAATGATATGCAATGTCACTTCTTCAATACATGTTTAGAAAAAACGTGGCATTCAATGTAATAATCAACACTTCATTCTAGTAATGCCTCTAAATAACCATTCAATTTCTCATAGAAAACAATGATAGATGCACAAAGAGTTTAATAGCAAGAAATGATGGAAGCACTCAGTTAGTAGGGTTAGATCTAGGCTAGGGTTAGAATAGTTAGGGTTTCATTCAAAGTGTTTGATTGGAGTTGTGATCAAGTTTACTCAAGACAAGAGGTCTTTTAGATCAGTGCCTCAGGGTTAATGGAGTCAAATGTAGAGGACACACAAGTTGAAGGATCAAGTGAAAATAATAGCGCTAAGGACAAGAGGGTTAGACCTTGAGGTGTTTCTAAGGCAAGGCCTCAAGGATGAAACCCTAGGGGAGAGAGGCTCACTTTGGTGTAGGGGAACTAAATCTCAGTGCTCTCTCCTCCTTCCTTAGGTCAAATGGAAAACGACTAGCTCAAAAAAAAGGTATAAAACTAAGACAAGAGGATTTGCTAGGCAACGTGTTGCTATGGCAAGGTTTTACCAGCAAACCCTAGAAAAATGACTCATCAAGGTGTAGTTGAACTAGGCCCTGATGCGTCTTCTTCTTCTTAGCTCAAAGAAGTAAAAGTGACTAGCATAGAAGAGGAAGGATAGAGTGTAGCTAAGGCTAGGCTCAATCCTCTTCAACATGAAAGAGTAGAGTGTTGCTAGGGCAAGGCTCTATCTCACTTCAGTAAATGAAATGGCTAAAAATCTTGATGGGGACATGAGACAAGGACCTACAATGTGTGCTTGTCCCCTAGGGTTTATTCAACAAATTATAACTGTAACGACCCTGCTTAAATAGATGTATATGATTATTAATTATAATTAATTTAATAATCTAACCGTCCTAAAAGATTAGCTAAACATTAATTATTTCTTAAAATAACATTAACTAATTAATTATTCATGATTGTCAAGGATTAATTAATTATTAATTGACTCATTAATTGATTAAGTAAAGGATTAAAGGGGGGTTAATAAATTATTTTGTTAAATTAAGAGTTACGTACACGGAAAGGGATAAGATATTAATTCAAAGGGGTAAGACATTAAATATAGGATAAAATAATAAATAAAGGGGATAAGGGGCATTAATGACGAAAAGATAAGATAAGGTAATAAATGGGTTAGGTAGGGAAGTAAATGAGGGGGAAGTCGGTGAAGGAGGAATAGGGAGGGGAAGGAGGTTGATGGGAGGTCATTCTATGGGAGATTGGGGATGGATTTTGGGGTCTCTTGGATTTGCAGAGAGGAGTGGAGTTTTGGAGTGGGATTTTATTAGTCAGGCACCGGGGTTGCTGGAGGTTTTGGGCACGGGGGCCAGGATATCCATATGATATCCTGGAGCTAGGAAGTTACCTAGTTGGCAGGGTGGAACTAGGTTTTGGGCAGTTTTTACAAAGTGCAGCGGCGGTCAAGAAGGCAAGCGGACAAACGGAGGGTTATTAGCATCAGACCCAGGTATTTAAGATTTTGTAATTGTTTTTATTATGTTAGAAAATTTTAATATTCGTTGTTAAATCTATATGCGAATATGCTCAATTAAAAGAATTTGATAAATTTTACTATTTTTCTCAATATAGAAGAAATTAGTGAATTTTCTGAAATTAATACTGTTACAATTCATGTAATTATTAGACGTAAAATCTATTCGGTCCCTTACACATGGTATCATAGCGTCTTAGTTCGAAATCTGGGCCTATGGGCCAAGTTCCCAAAACTCCAATCTCTAACTCCAACCATGCTTAACCTGCAAACAAAACACAGAAATTTTAGTAAAAACAAAAAAAAAAGATCCTACAGAGTGTTGTCTAAAGATAGAGGAAAGAAATAATGTTTCTAAAGCTAGAAATTTTGTTCAATTATACAGTAAATAGAACATGTGTAAGATTTCTTGTCACGAATTTCCAGGCTATGAATGCATTAGAGTGGGAAATTTCAAAATATGCATCAAGCATCCTAACATGAAGTAGGTAATAATAGAGCAGGGCCTTTCATACATTCTCAAGCATTTCATCCAGCAATGGCAGAGCAGGGCCTTCTCTAAAATCAATTTTGTGGGCAACTCCAGCTTTCTCAATGATAGGTCACCCAATCTCATAAGTCTCTCTATTAGTGTCCATCGCTATTATCTGCCATGCCAACTTTCATCAATTAATTCTCCTCCATACAAAACATTAATTTTTTTTTAAAAAACCCAACAAATAATTAAAACTTTACCCAAAAACTGAATATGTGCTTTTATTCAGTCAGTCCAATATGATTATGAGAAGGGATATGAATTACCTTTCCATCCTCGGGTAAGGCAAGGGCTGTGATGAGAAGTGAGTGACCTGTGTACACCCCAATCTTTATGGTGTTCTGAGCATTCATTAGCTTTAGTAGAAGGATCAGAAATTGAGCTTCATCCAGAGGAATGGCCATAAAGCTCCTGTTAGACCATGAAAAATGATTTTTAGACATACCGCCCATCTCGATGAATCCGGAGACAGAGAGGAATAAGTGGGTTTTACCAGGGAACTTTGGAAGTCACTTCCCGAAGCTCCTTCAATGGCTCGGGCTCATGAGGGTACACGCTTGTTTAACCAATCAAACGTTTCAAGTAGATGAATACACTGCACTATGAAAACTTTAACTTAATTAATTAATAACCCCACTAATTTAAGTAAAAACCACAAAAGCCAGACTTAACAAACACCAGAATTCCAAACCTAGAAATACTTTCCTGATCCTCTATTTAAATTAGACTTGACTGTGAAATGTTAAGAATTTATTTACTTTCGAAAACTTGTTTCAGAAACATGTTCAAAAGAAACTTTTGTTTGGGAAGATAAACCCATCTTCCATTAGCTATTTTAATATCCTGCATTGGAGTGAAACTTGCGGAACACCTAACAAGTTATCTTGTTGTATGTGAATTCCAAAATGTTAATATCTGGTAAATTTAGGAAAATGGAGCTACATTTCCTTCTCGTTGGGAGTTACAGGTGATTTAAACTACAATTGAACAATCAAAACATCTGAATGGTGCGATTTTCAAAACTAACTTACTAGTGTACTTGCTCACTATCCTCCTTCCTCGTAACCTTTTGTGTTTGACAAGCAGAACAAGAAGTAAATCGAATTCGTGCTTGAAGTTCCTTCTCCTCGTCCCGTGAAATCACATAAACAAAATAGTTCGATCGGTGATCGGATTTCCTCTTCAATAGTTCGAGATAAAGCTAAATGGAAGTTGGGTGGGTTTTATTCACCACGATTTTGCATCGCTATTTCGTTCCAATGTGGGTAAGAAGTCACTATTAGTACCCACCTCCAGAAACGAAATCGTCCGAAAGCAATTAGTCATGGATTTGTCTTACATGTTTTATTCCGGGTCGAGCACCACACGTCATAATAAGATCTCGGGGCCAAAGAGAAAATTTCTGAACCTGTGGCATTTCCGAGAGACATGGATTAGAACTGTCAAATGTGAGCATCAGTTTTTCCCTTCGACTGACATAATAAGCACCGTGTTAGAGCTATGAAAACCTCTAATATCAGAAACAGAGAAGCCCTGCATCTCTTGGGGATTTTCCATCAGAACTCCTAAGCGCAATACCAGTTGGGGTGGATCTGATAGCGTTGAATAAGAACTAAAGAATAGGTGAGTCGCTTCAGGAGAACATGGAGTGTCTGGGTGGGCATTTAAATTTATGCTTGCGTTGATATTTGATGAAGCTCCTCCTATGGGACCTTGGTCCACCTGAAGCTCACCTCAAGAAGAGCCTCGAAGCATTCAATGGTCCCATGAGGGAGCTCATAAGCCAGCATAATCTAGGTTCGACCATCAGTGAGCTCGTTCAGAGTTTTGCAGAGGGCGGGCATGGCTTTGACATTGTAGAGCAGATCGGACATAAAAAAAAAAGGTCCACTGGTGGTGAAAGAGGCGAGCAATCATCCCCCCACATCAAGGACTTCACCGTGGCTTGTTGCTGGAGGTCATTTTCGTCCACGTTCCTCTGTAGGCCGAGGAGAAGCTCCGGGATGTCTGTCAAAACCACGGAGGCGTCCAGTGCTACGACTCTCTTGCCCGTGAAGGAGTCAGGTGGCCATGAGGGCATGGGTAGCCATTGAGCCAGAACCAGAGAGCAATCCCACATCTAGGAGCCGCTATTACAGCAATAGAAAGAGCCTTCAACTGCAAATCAAGAGACTGAGAACCAACCGCTCGAATGCCATTCCCTGCATTTCTGAGGTTAAATGTCCAAAAAGAAAAGCTCAACGCTACACTAGCTGAGCGAGGAAGGTCTCGGTAGATGAGAAGGAGGCGACAGAGGAAGGACGCGTAGGGTTTGGAGAGACAGGCATAGGATTATCCTGAAGGAAGCGGGCACATGGGCTTCATGCGTGCCCGATTTGATTTTTTTTTATTTTAATTAATTTTATATTTAATTTTTTTTATTTATTACTTATTTAAATTAACTTTTAAATTTTACTAAATTTAAATTTCAATGGTTTAAATCGTAATTTTTTTAAATTAAATTATTAACAGAAAAAAATGAGGATAAAGAAAAATATCTAATAAAGAAAAAAAAAAATGTTTAAAATATATGTTATTAAGCGTTTAAAGGTTATATATGTTTTAGATCTTTAAAAAAAAATAATAAATAATGTTATAAAGATTTAAAGATTATTAAACCTTAAAGGTTATTTAAAGATTTTATTAGTTAAAAAGATTTAAAACTGTTTTGGAGTCTATGGGTTTTGAACCCAAGACCACCCACTACCTGAGCCTTAAGGAACAACCAAACACCAACGCACCATGTATGCGCTTTAAAAAACAAAACAATAATAATAATATAATATACACAACAAATTAAAACTAAGTATATTAATTAATTAAAAGTAATTATGATTAATTAATTAAATAAAATGTTTTGGGGTCCACTGGTTTTGAACCCAAGAGCCCCACCAAGCGAAACATCTTAAGAAGAACACTAACGTCGAAAGGTACATAGCGCTGGTGAACGCCAAAACATGGCTGGCAGTTGTGGACAATTATTTAGATGCCACGGTTTAATCCTATTTAATCATTTAAACGTGGTAATTATATAACCTTACAACAATTTTTTTTAATGTGATTAGGTAAATGTTAAAAAGTAAACATGTTAATGGATGCCTTGATAAATGCAAGAAAGTTATGAACAATAAATCTGACCCATTGACTTTGGAGGACGACTAAGAATATGCCAGCATCTTCAATGCATAGCCATTAGATAATGGTTTAAGGTTAAATAAGATTAAAAGATCATTAATTGTGCCCATTGTCAATAGGTGTATGCCTTTCAGCGTAAATTAATAAACATAAGGTCGCAAGTCACTTTAATCAAGCTGTAAGCGAAAAGTTAAAAAGGGCTTAGACTAGGACAAGTGGGAAGGAGGCGACATATGCACTAGGAGAGTAAGCATAGGAAGTGGCGAGTATGGTGCAAGGCTAGTGTAGCTACAGGGCAAGGGAACCAATAGTTTTTTTTTCATAGGTGCGAAGAAATCAAGCTTAGACGCTTAATCCTAACCCTAACCTAGCCAATCCCCTAAAGCAGTAATGTCTGTTTACAGACAAGTAAAAAAAACTTACGCCTAACCCTGTTTCTAGTTTGAGTAGCACCAATTTGAAACATCCTAGAACTCACCCTGACAACTTGGTTGATGCAGGTCAAAAGCATACAGGATGGTCAGGAATTGAGGGAATCGAGGCAGGGGAGCATCGTCGCAAGCACCGCCAACACTGCCAGTGCCACCACCACCATCGCCTGAACTAGCCCTCATCCTGCGCTCGTTGGAAGCCATTAACGAGACTTTAAAGGGGCGACAACCGGAAAGGACTGAAGTGGAACCCCCACCGTTTGGAATGGGTAATCCAGAAGAGGCAAGGGATTCAGGGGGAGGACCTCCACCTGAAGACATCACACAAGAATTGAAGAAGATCAAACTTCCAGAGTTTGCTGGAGGTCACGCTAGTGAACACGTGGAAGCATGGTTGGAAGGCATGACAAGGTGTTTTGCCTTAAGGGACTATGCATCCAACTCAAAGGCAAAGATCACAATTTTTCAGTTAAGAGACAGTGCTTTGAACTGGTGGGGCAACCTGGAAAGACAACTGCACCTTACCCCAGACATAGTATCTTGGGAACTTTTCGAGGAGAGGTTCTGAAGGAAATATCTACCAGCATACTATGAGGAACAACAGGTAGGGGAATTTCATGCCTTAGTACAGGGAAACAGAACTGTAGAAGAATATGAGATCAGGTTTATGGAACTGGTCAAATATGTGTTGTATATGGATAACAACCAACGACAAGCAGAGCGCTTCATCTATGGATTGAACCCTAAGATAAGAGATATGGTGCGGATGTGGAAACCGTCTTTAGTAGCAGAGGCGGTGGAAAATGCATGTTACGCGGAAGAACACATGAACTTAACCGAGGGTACAATACCGACATTTTCGCATCCTCCTGGATTCGTTGGGAAGGCCCTGAGGACATTTCCTAGGGGAGGGGCCTCAAGGCCACCGCCATATGGTAACAGAGTCGCGCCAAGGATAGTAGCTGCAGGGATTTCAGTGGCAGTGAGTGCATCATCTCGTTCATCGCCAACGGTGCAGACAGGTCCACGACCATCTCAGGGAACAACGAGTAGGGGCAGGGGTTCTAGGGAAAGGAACTCATTTCAGAGACAGTCACATAATAGTGCACAGGTTCAATCTCATGTTGCCTGTTGGGGGTGCGGAGGACCCCATTACCAGCGTGACTGCCCAAGGATACAATCAGGGTTCGTACATAGAGAAGGAAAGGCACCGATGGGGAGAGCAAGTAGCAGCGACCAGATTTATGCAGTGGTTAATAATCGATAGGCCGAACATCAATCCACAGTGGTGGAGTCATTAGGTATGCTAAATCATATCAATGTTACGATTTTGTTTGATTCTCGTGCAACATATAGTTTCATTTCACCATCTACATTAGAAAAGAGTGGGTTGGCAGCCTACGAGCATGATGACTTTAAACAAGTCGAGATGGCTTCGGGAGAAAAACAAGCGGTAGGACCTAGTGTTGATAATTGTATAGTAGACCTGGGAGTGTGTACTACCAGGTTGAAAGTATATGTCACTGCTCTCGGGGCATATGACCTAATCATTGGAATGGATTGGTTAGCATCTCATCGAGCTTTGGTAGATTGTTTCGCAAAGAGGGTGTTTTGTGTCGATGATGAAGGAAGACCAGTAGAGATCCAAGGTGTACAGAGAAAAGTGTCGTTACGCTTTATATCAACTATGAAGGCTAAGCGATTCTTGAGGAAAGGGTGTCGACTTTATGTAGTGGAAGCAGTGAATGAAAAGAAGGGACCCTCATTGGATTAGTATCTGGTATTATCAGAATTTCAGGATGTTTTTCCAAATGAGTTACCAGGGTTACCTCCTGAGAGAGAGCTTGATTTTACCATTGAGCTAAAACCTGGTGCAGAACCAATTTCCAAAACTCCGTATCGGATGACAGTGCCAAAACTTTGTGAGTTGCAAATGCAGTTGAAAGAGTTACTAGACTTAGGGCTAATAAGGCCCAGTGTCTCACCCTGGGGGCACCGGTAATTTTTGTAAAGAAGAAGGATGGATCCTTACGATTGTGTGTAGACTACAGGAACTTGAACCATGCTACAGTGAAAAATAGGTACCCGATGCCACGAATAGACGACCTCTTCGATTAGATGAAAGGAGCAACGATATTCTCAAAGATTGATTTGTGATTAGGGTATCATCAGTTAAGGATTAAGGAAGGTGATATCCCAAAAACTGCCTTCCGAACTCGGTTTGGACATTACGAGTTTGTAGTAGTACCTTTCGGATTGACCAATGCTCCTACAGTATTCATGAGCCTCATGAACAACATATTTCAGAAGTACTTAGACCG
>ML779847.1:242760-253872 GCA_009831015.1 Picea engelmannii | reverse complement strand
TCTGGCGATGTATTCAGCAATTTCCTTCTTCATACCTGGCCAAAAATAATGGCTTTTGACTGCTGCCACAGTCTTTTGATACCCAGGATGACCAGCATAAGTCACATTATGCATTTCTTTTAGAATTTTCAGCTTCAATTCTCCGTTATTAGGTACATACACTCTGTTTTTGTACAGAAGTAAATCATCAGTTCCCAAGGTATAACTTTCCTTGGTTTGTGGTTTCTCATGCTGCTATAGCTTTGCTACCAATCTTTGGTACTGCAAATCAGCATTTGCAGCTTCAAGAATTCTGTCTTTCAACTCAGTTCTGTACATGCTAATGGCTGTAGCATGTAATTCATGCACTTTTCTGCTGAGTGCATTAGCCACCTTATTGTATTTCCCTTTGATATACCTGATATCAAAGTCATATTCACACAGAAATTCCAGCCATCTAATTTTTCTGGCATTTAAGGTTGGCTTATCAAATAAATATTTCAGACTGTTGTGGTCTCTTCTTAATTTGAATTTCTTGCCCATGAGGTAATGTCTCCATTTCCTTAAAGCATTGACAACTGCTGCCAGCTCTAAATCATGAGTGGCATAATTATTTTCATGCTCTTTCAGCTTTCGAGATTCATAGCAAACTACAAATCCTTCTTGGCTGAGAACTCCTCCCAGCCCTTCCTTACATGCATCTGTGCATACTACATAATCCTTACTTGGATCAGAAATCTTCAGGATTGGAGCACTAGTGAGTAGCTGCTTCAATTGTTGGAAGCTGTTCTCACATTGTTCAGTCCACTGGAGCTTCTTCTCCTTCCTTTGCAAGGAAGTGATAGCATGAGCTATCCTTGAAAATCCGGCTATGAATCTCCTATAATAACCTGCCAAGCCCATAAAGGATCTAACTTCTGTCACATTTCCTGGCGCTGGCCACTCTTGAATGGCCTTTACCTTCTCAGGATCCACAGCAATCCCTTCCTCAGATATAATGTGTCCCAGATAATGGATCTGCTTTTGGTAAAATGAGCACTTGCTCAATTTTGCGTAAAGCTGGTGTTCTATCAACACCTGCAGCACCATTCTCAAGTGTTATTGATGTTCTTCCTCTGTCTTGGAGTATACCAAGATATCGTCTAAGAAGACTATGACGAACTTGTCCAGATAATTTCTGAACACTCCATTCATTAAGCACATGAAGACAACAGGCGTGTTGGACAGTCCAAACGGCACCACAGTGAACTCATAATGACCGTACCTTGTTCTGAAGGCAGTCTTGTTGATGTCTTCATCTTTTATCCTCACTTGGTGATATCCAGATCAAAGATCTATTTTCAAAAATACTTTCGCATCTTTTAACTGATCAAAAAGATCATCAATCCTTGGCAGAGGATATTTGTTTTTGACAGTGACTTTATTCAACTGCCGAAAATCAATGCACAGCCTCAGCGTTCCATCTTTCTTCTTCACAAATAGCATCGGGGCTCCCACGGTGACATGCTGGGATGAATATACCCTTTCTTTAATAGCTCTTCGAGCTGCAGTTTCAACTCCTTCAGCTCTGGTGTGCTCATTCTATAAGGAGCCTTTGAACTTGGAGCTGCTCCAGGCATCGGATTTATAGAAAAATCGATGTCCCTCTTTGGAAGTAGTCCAGGCACCTCCTGAAACACGTCCTTGAATTCTTTGAGCACTTTGTGGTCTTCCAGATTCGAGACCACATCTTGGAATAATTCTTCCACCTGGGCTACAAATAATTGACAGCCTTTCCAGTAACATTTCTTCAGCTGCATAGCTGAGATTTCTCTAACAGCCACGGCTCTGGGAATTCCTTCGACTGTTACCTGATTTCCTTCTTCTTCCAAACATGTAAATCTCTTGTTTCGGAAATCCAGAAGGGCATGGTGTTGGTCCAACCAGTCTATCCTAATTAAGCAATCATATGAACCTAAAGGAAAAATGTTCAATTCAGCCTTAGTGCTCATTCCTTTCATGTACAATGAACAAGATTTAACCAATTCAGTGACCTTCCTCTTGGTCCCTGTGGCTAACTGCACTAACCAAGACTTCTCATGTTTTCTCTTCGTTAGATGCAAACTTTCCACCACCCTAGGGTATACATAACTATGGCTAGCTCCTGAATCAATTAAAATAACAAGTGGTCGGTTGTTGATCATACCTTCCATTTCAATCATGTGTGATTGAAATTCTGCTTGCTTGTTGTCCAGAGCTGCGTATATCCGCGACATTCTGCTGCCCATATCCTCAACTGTTTCAGCTTGCTGAACAGTATGGACAGTTCTTGCTTTGTCTTTTCTGTGGGGGCAGTCTCTGTACCTATGATTCCCTTTACAGCGCCAACACTCCATGGGTGGAGGCCTTGGCATCTGTTCACTCCCTTCAACTTTTCCGTTCTCTTTAAAAGATGACTGTCTCCAAGGGATGTTTCTGAAAAAGGAAGGCTTACTTCCCTTCTGCCTCTGTTCCTTCTTAAACCTCTTCTGGTCATCCCAAGCCTTCCGAAAGGTAGGCTTTTCTCTCTGCTGTTCGTATAGGCATTTCATACTTCTTATGGTTTCTTCCATGGTCTTAGGATCATCGTATTGAATCTTGTCACCAATGGAAGGTGGCAATCCACTCAGATACCTCTGAATTTTGACAGCCTCATCCTTGATGAATGGAACATACTTCAACAGTTCCAGAAAACTTTGTTCATACTCATCAATGGTCATACTGCCTAGCTTGAGTTCGAAGAACTCCTTCATCTTTCTGTCATAATATCTTTTAGTTAGGTATTTCCTTTCGAACTACCTCTTGAATTCGTTCCAAGTAACCTCTTTATCCTTGATGTGTTGTACCTGCACAAACTGATCCCACGACATGGATGCCTTTCCTTTCAGTTGGTACATTGCAATTCTTCCTTCTGCATGAGCAGAATAATTCTGCATCTGGAAATATTTCTTCATGCCAAGCAACCATGTCTCAGCATCTTCCTCGTTCTTATGCTCCCCATCAAATGTTGGAGGTTTAATTTTGTTCATCTCTCCTTTCAATTCCTCCCTTCCATATTTTTGATGTTTTCTGGTAGGTGATGGGCTTGAACTGTTGTGTGTCTTACTGCCAGAATGTCTTTGGGAGCGACTGTGATGTCAGCTACCACTCCTCGACCTGATTCTTCTCCCATGAGTTCTGCGACTCTCTGTCGTACTTGAGTCTCTTCCTTTCTCAAGTTTCTTCTCTATTCTTTCCAGACTCTGCAAGAATCTTAAGTTTAATTTCCCTTGCCGATCTCTGATTTTCATGAGCTTTTGGCTATCAGCTCGGCACTCCTTGGCCTCTCTTTGTAACCCTTCAATGATTTTCATCATATGTCCTTCCTTATCCATCTCTTTTCCATGCCCATTAGAGTTCGATCCTTCGACTTCCTGATTAACATCCTTTCCTTCTTGTTCGTCTTCCATTTCAGGGATAATTTGCATTCTTCCCCACTCCATACTTGGCGTTGATTATCTGGAGTTTTGGCCTTCGTTGAACTCTGCACACGCACTGTGCAATGGAATTCGAAATTTGTCAAGCCATTAAACTTTATGAACAATCCACAACATTCATAATTAATATGAACAAGAACGAAAGATATTTCAACTTCACAAAGTTTTCTGAGTTTTGTCTGGCTCTGTGTTTTTCGGGTGTCCAAAACATTAATTCAGTTACTTCGGGACTTCAAGTTTCGGAGTTTCGCAACTCCTGATGTCGAGGTTTACTGTCCTCTCAGATTCCCGATCTCCGATAACCATTTTTACGTGCTATCCCTCCTGAGCCAAGCTCCTGACTCATATGACCATGCGCCCCGACCGTGGTCATTTCCCTCTCGTGACTACTCCTATCGGAGTTTCAACACTTGCGGTGTCAACAGACGCATGTCTTCGCAACCCCCGATTCTTCGATATGCCTTAGCCCTCCAAGCTAAGCCCTGGCCGATGTGACCGCTGACTCGTGACCCAGGCCTTTTCCCTTATCGGGGTTCGGGGTTTCGCAAATCTGAATGTGCCAGAATTCTTGACAGCGGAATCCCTGATTTCCCGATTTCCGATGGACTCTGTCCGCGCAAGCCCTCTGGGCTATAGCCTCACCATACGACCACTGCCCATGACCTTGATCAATCCTCTTATCGGGGTTTCGAAATTTGTGATGTCGTGATGCACATACATTCACAACCTCCTATCCTCCGATTTTCGATGTGCTTTTACATTGGCTAGCTCTCCTGGCTCAGCCTCTGGTCCACAAGACCATACTATATGACCTCCACCCTTCCCGTCGGGTTTCGGCGGTTCCAATATCATGCTCATATGCTCATGGGATCTCCAATGGGTCCCAGTCATTGACTTGTCAATAGTCTTTTTTCCTATCGCTAAAAAGCTGCCACCTGTCCTCCTGACAGTCGGTGTGGCCCCCACGCATCTAGGCCTTATCGGTAAATCGCGTATCGCAATTTTCCCAAGCACGAAACCTTTGCCTCCGGGATCTCCGATATCTTGATTCCCGTTATGCCAATGCGCCTTTTTCTTTAACCCTTCATAGTTAAGTCAGGTCCATGTGACCTCTACCCCGCGACCGTACTCAAAGCTCTCGTCGGGGTTTCGGGGTTCGGAGTTTCAAATTCTATGAATCACTTGTTACCAGGGTTCCCGATTTCCTGATGAACTTCCAACACCGATGGACTCACTCCTTGTCGGAACTTTCCCCGATGGTGAAGATCTCTGCCACGTGTCCACTAAATGAATGGTCCAGATATTGTCACGAAATCGTGGATCACGATTCCATGTGATGAGATATCTATGTGTTCGAGAACTCCGATTCTCCGATTTCCGACTCTGCGGAATCTCCTGACACGTGTCCACCCGAGATTCATGGCTATGATCCCTCCTCGGGATTTTGAGAATCGCAAGGTCTCGATTCTTTTGACTTCTAATATCCCTACGCCTCTCCGAGACTTCTCCTCTACCCATGAGGAATTAAGTCCTGCGCAACTTCTGTCAACTCGGACGGTTGGCGGTTAATCCCACAAGGATCTCACGACTCACAATCCTCTCGATTTTAAACTCCTGTGCAGTATCAAAAGGTTTTAAACCTCGTGCACGTTCTCTAGATCTGGCGGTTGCAAGGGTTCGCTTTCCCTCCTGAACAGATCCGACGGTTCTAACACCCTTGGTGTAGAGACCTGTCTTCTTGTGGTCATAGACCTTACCGGCTGCGTTTTCCGCCACACCACTACACTCCTGGCTTATAAACGTGGTCAAACAACAACTTGACACACTGTGACAACCAATGTTCAAAATTGGCCATTCTAGGCCCAATTTCTCTTCACATTTTCGGTCCAAAGACCGCTCCACTGGCCCATCTAGGCTCAGTGTCAAAACCTTGGCTCTGATACCAATTTGTAGTGTATCCTTTCACTACCGAGGTTTCCAAACCTCTCAGTTTACCATTATACATGGATATTTACATAATTCATACTGAAATCATAAGCAAATGCTTTTAACATAATTAAACACACTCAAACTCAGAGTAAAATATATGGGTACTACTATAATTAAACAAGTCATAGTATTCAGCAGCACTTCATTTACACACAGCGGAAAACATGATAATATATACAACACAGTCGTGCCAAAACATGTTCAAAACATAATTCAGAATACTCATCTTTTATTAGCTGTAGAAATCACCAACCAAGTGCAGGCCTTCCATGAACCTCCCAGCCTTAGACCACACTATTCATCAGCTCAACAGTAGGTCACCCCCGAGCTGGGACCGAGCTCCACCCCCAAGGCAAGGAATCCTAGGCTAGGCTGAGGTTACAGGAGGATAGCACATACACAACCACCAGGAAGAAAACTCTCCCAGGAATCTCCCACGCTCACTGCCCACAGACCCTCATTCCCCACATGCCTGTTCCATCCCAGGAGAGTGCACCTTCTCTGTCACCTGAACAGTCCTTCGGCTGCCAGTCTCCCTTACCTTGGGTTACAGGAACAGAGCGGACCAGAATTCTCCGGGCTCTATGGAAGCTACAGGGTTCCTTTCAGGAGTTCTCTTCTCCCTCGACGCACTCTCTCACCTAGAGGAGTCGCTCATAGGCCAACAAGTCTTACGCAGTTCAGTACTGCGTGGTCACAACAATCCATAAGAAACACAGACACAGGTTTCCCCAAATGGTTCAACAATCACTGGATGATCTCACAGCAATGATTTCGAAACAGGGACTTCACACACAGGCTAACTCGACTTCCCCGAACCACAAGATTCTTTCCTGAAATCCTCATTGGCTTTTCGCAAGCTGGGAATTACAATCACAGGTTATCTCAGAGATAGACCTAGACTCCATGGCTCCCAACAGAGGTGTACACGGATCTTCCACGCAAAACACAGGCTAAGTCCTTGTAACAGACATACACGGGGCTTCTTGCAAAACAGGCTCCTACTGTTCCTCCCCAGGCAATCGGATTGAATGGAATGATTCCCCCTCATGGCTTATTACCTCTATTTTATTTGCATGCACCAGGGTTGATACTTGTCACCCTTGGAACTGCATGCATTCCATCCGTACGCTTTCCTCCCATCACTTGGGAACTCACGGTTCCTTCCAAAAGGACTTAGGATAAAAGAATGTGCACATGGATTTTTAGGAAATAAATATTAAAATATTATTCCAGGCCTAAGCCCCCTAGGCTGAGCACCTAGGCTCCTCACTCAGCCCCTTTCCCACCTTCCAGCCGCTGATCCCTTGCCCCCTCTGTGGATGCTCAGTCCCCCATCACTCATTCATCGTGGTCGGTCTGCACTGGTGGTATTTATATTTTATTAATTGACCTGCATACATAGAAGTACATCAACAGGCTCCTGGCCTTCAATACTTAGGCTCCCTAGCCTAACAAAACACATAAGCCTACAGCTTATACAAATCTTGGCTCACCAACCTATAGAACATATTTACAATTCTTTGCATATAATATGATCTGTAACGGGGCTCGGCCTTGGGGACACTACAAGCCTTACATTCAAATTGAACCTCGATCATGACCCGTGATTTCCTAAGAGTGGGGAAGATAAGAGGAAGAGACAGTTTACGATTGGATCTCCATGGTCATTTAGGAGCTCGAGTCCGCCAGAGGAACGCAAAAATTTGATTAGGTAGTGGGTATGTTACAAAGTGGTATCAGAGCATGGTTACAACACTCGGCCTGATTGGGCTCATGCACCAGTCACGCATAAACCTTGTACGAAACACTCCTATGAGGAGTAAACCCCTGACTTAACTATCTTGACCAGGATTAAAAACTTGGAATATGAAAACCCGACTGTGTATGCATGTGGAAGAGTTATGAAATTATGCGCAAATTATAAAATGTATTTAACTCTTGAGTAATATGCAGCGTTTGTCTTTTCACTCAAGCGGACGATCAACCGCGGGAATCTACAAATGCAGAGCATGGTGACTCACCAAGAGGTGGGAGAAGGCTCCCACAACAGATACGAAGAGTCTGATGAGAGAAGAGCAATAGGAACCCCTCTAGACCTAGCCGAGACTGTGAGGAGTCTCATGGTTGAATTGCAAAGCTGCAAGGCCGATAATGAAAGGATGATGAAAGAACAAGAAAAGCAAATTGAAATTAATGTATTTCTACTATAGAGCCTATCATACCTACAACAACAAATGCAACATGAATCTGAGATGCAAAATAATGGCCGTGTCAGTGGCCATACTGAGAGAAGCACATCATGAAAGAGGTGTTCTGACTGCATGGCATGCCGAGAGATATAATATCTGACAAAGACACAAAATTCACTTCCAAATTCTGGAAATCACTGATGGCGGGTTTAGAGACCAAATTGTTGTTTAGTACTGCGTATCACCCTCAAACTGATGGACAGATAGAAAAAGTAAATCAGATATTAGAAGATATGTTAATGATGCATGTGATGCATCAACCTAGGAAATGGGAAGACTACCTGCCATTGGTAGATTTTGCCTACAACAATGGCTACCAAGCATCCTTAGAGATGAGTCCCTTCGAGGTCCTCTACGGTAGACAATGTAATTCTCCAGTCAGCTGGAGTAATCTTGTAAATAGGATTTCTATTGGACCCGATATGTTGAAAGAAATGGAACAACAAGTAACTCAGATAAAACAAAATCTGAAGGTCGCTCAGAGCCGACAGAAAAACTATGCTGATCAAAAGAGAACTCCAAGGGAGTTCCAAATAGGAGATCATGTATATCTCAGAATTAAGCCCAGAAGGAGTTCCCTGAAAATGGGAGCTTGTGCCAAATTGGCACCCCGGTATTGTGGACCTTTTGAGGTTCTAGATAGAGTGGGACCTATAGCCTATTGGCTAGCTCTTCCTCCCACAGTAAAAGCACATAATGTTTTCCATGTTTCATTATTGAAGAAATATGTACATGATGCTAATCATCTAATTGACTGGTCCGTGATCCAGGTAGAACCGGAGGGAGAATTTCTACCAGAACCCCAATGCATATTGGATAGAAAGGAAACCCGACTCCAGAATAGAACCATTGCACAGGTCAAGGTGCAGTGGAAACATTTTGGCCCAGATGAGGCCACATGGGAGATGGAAGATGCCATGAAATAGGCATATCCGATTTTGTTTACTTATGTACATGCAATTCATGTTAGTAGCTAAGAACATCGAGGATGATGTTCCTTTTAAGGGGGAGGGAATTGTAACACCCTATTTCCCCCAGCTTGTAAATATAACTAGACTAGCCAAGAACTATGAAAAACTCATAAGTGTGAATATGTGATGTAAATGGACCTTGAGGAAAAGGTCAATAAATGCGAATGACATTTTGAACTTATTGTAGGACTGCTGAGAGGGGATGTGCAGAAAAAAAGACCACGATGGTGGTGGAGGGCACCTGAAAAGGTGGCGTTAACTTCCACCGAGAATTAAATACCATATTTGGACTCCACTGGCCCAGAGAACCAAAAGCGGCTCTTTGGCCCTGAAATTCAATGCCTCGTAGGCTAGTAGGTGAATGGCTTGATGAGGGATGGGATGGTGAACTGCCCATCCGTAGAGCCATCAGGCCTGATCGGCACGAGGGTAATCATGCCACACACAACCTAGCGAGAGGATAAGGCATATGGCAGAAGCGATTAGGAGGGAAGACGTGAGGGGAACTCTGGCATTACGCAGAGTGAGTGATAGAAGAGAGGAAGTATTGCAACCTTTGCTCCTGGTCACTGGCAGACAGAGAGACGCAGTCTCAGAGCATCGTGGTCTCAGCTTGGGGGTGGCTAGTGGTGAATCCGTTGGGAGTCGCTGAGCCTATGGTTGTGTGGAAATGAGCACCCCTCTCACCAGTTGCACCCACTTCTGAAATTATTTCTGATAAGTGTTTTGCCTCTGGCATCCTGATATATATATATATATATATATATATGCTTGTTCTGTTAATTATGCTCGTAAGTTGAGAAACGATGAATGATTTCATTATAAGGATAACTGTATGGTGTTTTGATCAGTGCTAGTAGTTATATGTATATTCATATGGAAAGACTACGTAGGATTTATATCTTCATGAAGTCGTTATGTGCGTGTACTGGTCAAATTCAGTTTTCATGTCTAATTATCGGGAGGATGAAATTATTACATACCTCTAGTAAGAATAGTGAAGGCGTAAGGCCTTAGAAATCCTGCATAAAGAGGAACGATTCCTCTTGAGGGACCATATGATAGCCTAGGGACGAAGCAACAAATCGACAGATGAGCTCCTGTTGGGAGATCTGTGGTCATTCACGACCGTTAGATCGGAGGAAGAAGAGGGAGTGTTAAGTTCTTTAACCCCGATGGGTAGTAATCAACGGACGAGAATTCGTCGAGGAATCTGCAGTCACCCATGACCGTTAGATTTGTAGGAGAAAGTAAGGGGTTAAATGCCTTACCCCTTTGTTTTCCTGTGTCTTCGTGGGTAGCGAAGAGTTTGGGACTGTAGATTCCCAAGGTTCATTAGAATATCTGGACCATTAATCTTTCCCATGCCCAGGGAGTCATGGAAGAATACATGGGTAGGAACCATTACGAACCGTCGGATCTCGGCTGAGCAACCCAACAACCGTTAGATCTGTCAAGAGTTACCTGAGGGATAAGACTCCAGTGTATAGGGACTTTTCCTTAGGATAGATATGAACTGACTGATTAATGGAGACCACGTGTCATGAGATCTCTCGTCTTGGGATATCGGCATTCGGGAAATCGGAGTTCCTGAGGTCATGAAATTCGGGACGTCAGAAGTCTCGAAAACGCGAGGAGCGATCTAAACCGTGCATTTACTTGGGACGCATGTTAGAGATCTGAAGGGGAGTCAGATTTCATCATTTCACGAGTCCTAGGGACAAGGCATATAGGACATCAAAAGTCGCGAAACCTTGAGAGTTAACCAGGACTGTCCATCCATTTGGGACGCATGTCAGAAATCTGTCGGGAGTCGAAGAATCAGGAAATCGACATTCTTGAGGTCGAAGGAAATCGGGACATCAAAAGTCTTGAACCCCAAGAATTAATCGGAGCCGTCCATCTGGAAGGGACGCATGGAGGAGATCGGTGCCATCGGAGGAAGGTCAGATAGGAGGTCGTTCATCGACATATCGGGGATTCTGTGGATGCGGAAACTTTTCATTTCGAAACCGCGAAACCCGAAACCTCGATAAGGAGGAAAGAGCCACAGTGGAAACTAGCTGTCACTGCAGTGGAGAGTCGAGATTCGGGGAATCGTGAGTTCCGTGGGCGAGTGTATTTTGACATCGCAAACCCCGAAACCCTGATGAAAGGGTATGACTGTGGTCATATAGAGGGAGGTCGTGTGGACAAAAAGGTCTAGTCTAGGGGACTAGCGAAAGCTGACATCATATTGGGATATCGGGTGTTATAACCCTAAAATGCACCATACAGGTTTACTTGACATCAGGCCAACTCATGCCTCTTCCTAGCCAAAGCCATGCTGAGAAATTCCTCAAAAATCACTTGAAAACAAGCAACCCGCGCCCTAACTTCTCACTGGGCGCGGGTATCCGCTTGCTGTCCTCTTACTGCACGCGGGTA
>ML779847.1:179717-208665 GCA_009831015.1 Picea engelmannii | reverse complement strand
ATTTCACTTTTGACTTAAAACTCTTAAGTCAAAGTGAAATTAGAATCATAAAGTAAAGTATGAGGGTAAAAGTCTTCCCCCTTTGTGCTTAGAGACTCATAAGCACATGGGGACCACTTTCCAAGGTATCCAAATCTCAACACAGATGAGCCAACAACACTAGATGATCCAGTTCCTCCAGCAGATTCAGTTGCCCCAAGTAATATACCAAGAGACATCACTGTTGGATATAAAAGACCTGATTGGGCACGCTAAATGTTAGAATAAACAGAAAGACATAAAGCTCCACAAGGAGCAATTCGAGAAAGCAAGAGACCCAAGAGATTCTCTAGCTACCTTTCAGCTATGACCCACATTCTTGATTTAGAACCAACCTATCATGGAGAAGCCTCAGGTGAAGAAGTATGGAAAGATGACATGACTGAAGAATATCAATCTATACTAAAGAATGATGTATGGGATGTTGTCCCAAGACTAGAAGGGAAGTATGTAATAACTGCCAAATGGATTTAAAAAATCAAACATGTTGCTGATGGAAGCATTGAAAAATATAAAGCAAGATTTGTGGCCAGAGGGTTCTCACATATAGAGGGAGTCAACCGTGATGAGACTTTTGCACCAATAACTAGATATACCTCCATTCAATCCATCATTGCACTAGTTGCTTCCATGGGATGGAAGCTCCATCAGATGGATGTAAAGACAACTTTTCTCAATGGCGAAATTGAGGAAGAAGTCTATATTGAACAGCCAGAAGGTTTTGTTATACACAACATAAAATCTCATGTTTGCGGATTGAAGAAAGCTTTGTATGGCCTAAAACAAGCTGGACGTGCTTGGTAAGAAAAAATGGATGGTTTCTTGATGAGTTTGGGTTTTAACAAAAGCTCAGCCAACCCAAAATTATATTATAGCATTAATGGAAATGAATGGTCGATTCTAGTTCTATATGTGGATGATCTTTTCATCACTGACTCAGAAAGATTCATTGCTGAATGCAAACAGGCATTAACTGCAAAATTTGAAATGAAGGATTTGGGCCAAATGCATTATTTGTTGGGACTAGAAGTATGGCAGAGATCAAACAAAATTTTCCTAAGTCAAGGAAAATATACCTTGGAGATTCTGAAAAGATTCCAAATGACAGACTGTAAATCCATGCTAACTCCAATGGTAATGGACCTGAAGAAGATGAATGATACTAACTTAGGAGACATAGATCCACATTTATATCGACAACTTATTGGATCCTTGATGTATCTGGTTAACACCAAACCAGACATTTGCTATGCAGTAAATGTTCTTAGCCAGTTGATGAGCCAACCAAAAAATAGACATTGGATAGCTGCAAAATACGTATTGAGATACTTACAAGGCACAATTGGTTATGGCCTAAGATATGCAACAAATGTGGATCTAACCCTGGAAGGGTATGTTGATGCAGATTGGGCAAGAAGTGAAATAGACAGAAAAATCACCTTAGGTAACTGCTTCACCCTAGGTTCAGCCATGGTTTCCTGGTGCAACAAAAAACAAAGATTTGTGGCTTTGAGTACAATAGAGGCAGAATACATTTCACTAAACGTGTCAGTTCATGAAGCTGTATGGCCACAAAATTTTTACAAACTTGTTCGATCATTAGATGGATCCGACTATCATTCATTGTGATAACCAGAGCTGTGTGAAGCTCTCAGTGAACCCAATATTTCATGACAAATCAAACCACAATGAAATCAAGTACCACTATATCAGAGACATGGTATAGAGGAAGACAGATCATGTTCAATATCTTTCCACCCATGAACAAATTGTTGATATCTTCACTAAACCACTTTCCAAGACAAAGTTCGAGTATTTCCCTGAGAAGCTTGGCCTGATGGAGAATGACTCCCTAGCTGAGAGGGAGTGTTGATGAATGCAGATATAGGAGACATCCTCTAGCTTACAAACCTGTGAGATGTGGAATATAGCAGCTATGTGAAGCCTTTCTCTCAGCTTACAAACCTGAGAGAAAGACCCTAAGAAGGGTTCATGGTTCCAGCCTGGGACATAGCTAAGAACATAGAGATGACCTCCTCCATGATGTGAGAGAGAACTCCAGATGATTATCAGGTGGAAAAGCGATCTGCTGAGTTAGAACGTGCCTGTGACTGAGCACAAGGTGAACATGGGAAATCCCAAAAGAGCTGGGCACATCATCATGTGAATAGAAATGAAGATGATGTGATGGCCTCCTCTGAGCAGCAGAGTTGATGAGAAGAGTCCAGATGATTCTCCTATTGGCGGCAGTGGGAAAGCAGATCTGTAGAGTGGATGTGCCTATGGATGAGCACATGTGAACGTATGAAGATCTAGTTCATCTGTGTAATGCAGTGAATCAGAGCTATGGCATCCCTATGGATGTGCCCCTAGTGGATGAGCACTAGTGGGTGTATCAGATCCTTTGCTATATATTGTTCAAGAGTCAGACCTACCTTTAACCCTAGTTATTGTGTAAAGGGTACAGGTCGGCCCTATGTTAATATGATTAAATATAAACAAGATAATTAATAATGTGAATATTAATTATAATGATAAATATAATAATAAGTGTATTTGACTTAGAGAGGTCCACCCTGTTGTGCTAATAGACACCCTTGTTAATTGGTCGAAGTCTAATATAAGTAGGAGATGATTCTCCATTGTAGAATTATATCCTTCTCATATGTTTTGGAAATTTCAGCAAGTACTTCTCTTTGGAAAAGGTGTGCACCTCTCTTGGGTGCTAGTGTTCTAGGGCTTAAGCACCCTCTTGTGTGCTAAGTCATTCTTGGTGGTGAAAGGTCTTTCTCTTGAAGAATATAGCAAAGGATTTGGTTGGGTTTTTCTCCCTTGTTTGAGAAGGGTTTCCTAGGATATATCTTGTGTTCTTGTGCATGGTGTTTCTTCTTGTGATCTTGATTGTTGCAACATTCTTGTCTATGGTTAAGACATGATGAAATTAAATGAACTACATGCTTAACCTAGCTTATGGAAAATCAACACTATGACTCTTTCCAAGTCATCAAACATGTTGACTGCTTTTGACTGTCATTCCTTCCGCCTGAACAATATTCTCCCTGCCTTTCTGGTCTAGTTAAGTGGGAAGATGGTAGAGGTGGAGGTAGAGGTAGTTGATGCGCCTCTTGATTATAACTTGTTACTAGGACACGATTGGAACTATGTTATGGTATTCATCATATCATCCGTCTTCCATACTATTTATTTTCCTCATGAAGGGAATATCGTGACAATCAACCAGTTATCCTTTGCGTACTCTAGTCCTACTGCATCTGTTGGACTGTCGATCCCCATGATCGAAAATTCTCAATCAAAAACTAAGAATATCGGTGTTAGAATGTATTCTTCCCTTATGGGTACTTTCGACTTCGTGGCACCAATTTACCACGTTTACGCCATGTCCAGTAGGCCCATTTCGACTGGGAGGTCCATTCTTTTCCACACTTCTTATTTTAGTGATCCATGAACCCTACCTTCCCTGAATTCATCTTGTGAAGGTCATTTGCATGCTGGAATGGCCATCCCACTATCGAGAACATAGATTGTGTATCAAGTTTTTCTTGACTCTTCCATCGATCCTGATCCTTTTCCCTCGCTGACGGACGAGGAGGATCCTGTTATTAGGTCCCTGTGGGCCACTTCATTGTCTTGTTCACATGATTACCTCAACAATAATTTTCCTTTGGATGAATCTATCATCAAATCCATGAATGGTTCTGACAAACCTTGGGATGATATGCATCACTGCTCTTATTTTCTCCCAGAGCTTGAAAGAATCGAGCATGACGACTTTTGATCTAACTTGGTTGAGATACTCGGTCTCGCCATAGTTCCACTTGATACACACTTTGTATTGCCGAGGAATAGAGAATATCTTGCATTGTTGTTTAACTCACAGAGAAGCCGAGTCTATATTAAACGATTTCCACAGTGGTGCTTATGGTGGTCATCTATCTGGGATTGCGACATCCCCAAAAATTTTGCGAGCCAGTTATTTTTGGCCTACTATATTTTAATATTGTATTGAAGTGGTTAAGAAGTGCCACCCCTGCCAAGTTTTCACTCGAAAAATGTGCTCGGATCTAGCCCCTCTTCACTCGGTCATTACCGTCGGTCTCTTCACCAAGTGGGGGGTGGACTTTGTGGATTGCAACCCAACTACGGATGGGGGCATAAACACATTATCGTGGCCGTCAAATACTTTACTAAGTGGGTCGAGGCCATGCCTACAGTTAAATCTGATGAGAAGACTGCAACCTTCTTCGTATTCAATCAAATTACACCTGGTTCGGTATCCCAAGTGAGATTGTCATTGATCATGGCAGTGACTTTCAGAATGAAATGATGGAAGAAATAGTAGCTAATCTAGGGTTTATACATGGTCATTTTTCTCCTTATTACCCCCAGGAAAATGGACAAGTAGAGGCCGTCAACAAGTCTCTCAAGACCATTTTGCAAAAAACTGTCAGTCAGAGTAAGTCCGATTGGCACATCATGCTATATTCTGCACTTTGGGCATACTGAACCTCAGTCAAGAGGCCACTGGATTTTCCCCTTTCCAGTTAGTACACGGTGTGGAGTCGATATTATGTATTGAATGCGAAATCCCTTCTCTTAAGTTGCCAGTCGTGCTCCTACCTGACACTTCCGATCTTGAGCGACGCCTTGTGCACCTAGAGAGTCTTGATGAGCAGCGTCGAGACACCTCTATGGCTATCGAGGTGAACAAAAAATGTGTCAAGGTCCAGTACGATAATTTTGTCTGTCCTAAGTTGTATGCCAAGGGTGACTTGGTTGTCTTGTATGATCAAGCTAAAGAACCACTGGGGGTAGGTAAGTTTAAACCCATGTGGCACGGTCCTTATATCATGCGATGTGTGTTAGAAAAAGGAGCCTATGAGTTAGAGTATTATGAAGGGAATAGGTTGGTTGAGCTCAGAAATGGGCTCTACTTGAAAATATATTACACTTGAGCCCCAGGCTTGGGCGAAACTCTTTGTATACTAATGAAATTTAGTGTATATATCTTTTTTCTTTTCATCTTTGGGTTGCTTATCGAGTTTTCACTTGGGTGATAGATGTCAATGGAGTCTTCAATCTACCTAGGATTCGCAGACGGATCCAGTCATCATACATGGAACTTGGTTGTCGCCGCTTGGGTGGTTTACTCACCCGAGGGTTTACTAGTGTCTTCAGAGGCGTATGCATAAGGTCATCCACGAACAATGTGGCCATATATAGCGTTGTTATATAACTTTTGCGTGATGATATCTCACATTGTATTCGTTCATTAGAAGTTTCCCTAGACTCTCATTTAGTAGTATGTTAGTTGAACGACCATTACCACGTGTGTGATCCTACTTTACTTCGACGATTCCTACAGGTACGTCTTTTAGAACGACAATTTGATTTTATTACATATTCTCACATTCCCAGGAATTATAATCATGGATCCGATGCTTATGCTAATTTCGTTTTAGATTGGCATTTGTCACATAACTAAAGCAAAGAAAACCATCTCATTAATGTACACATTGTAAAATATAAGTAAAGCCAATGATCCTTTTTTATATATTTCAAAAAAATGGTGTTTATAGTACAAAATTGGGGCTAATACCCTCAATACACATAAGCATCCGATACTACAATATCCCACGACATCTATGCCTATGGAACCAGATGTGTGTCATGGTAACAAAACACGACGTTTGCGAGATGTCGAAAGATTCATACCCATGCCCTGGGTACAACAACTACCTATCGCTGCATGGCTTCAAGTAGATCGTCTACCTGAAACATGGGAATCTTATGAGTCAAATGTGATAGGTTACTCTGCACGTTTTGTATGACCCTCTCGGCTTCTCCTCCCACTGCCTCGTCTCTCTGGTTCCTCCATCGATGTCAAGGGAAGCCTTCTGTTCGTCGTGGACCCATGTCTGTGTTACACAAATGTCCAATCAATACTTAAGCACCATACAAAAATATTTTTGTTCTACTATACAAAAATACAAAAAAAAATGAAATATGTAAAAAATTTTGACGTACCTATGTCACCGTAGGCGACCCCTGGTGGGAGTGGCATGTTCGGGTCTCCTCGACAGTCTATCCCTACATAGGGATAATCATCTAAAGAAATGACCTATCGCTGCCACCAGTAGAAGAAATCCTCGTTATAGGGTGTCGACACCCTACTCCCCCTGCCACCTCATTACCTTGGTCCACCGTGCCATGGTTGGATCGCGAGGTCCTCTATGAAGAATCTCAACTCTAGGTCCCAGACCTAGAACCCGCTCGAAAAAGAAACTGCATAGGATAGAGACAAACCCAAAATTTCTCTTCCTTCCCTATTCGCACTCTATCAACTGGCTTTTCATATTCTCCATTAGTGAGGTACACCAGTCATATACCATGGGTCTCATACACTGGATTGCATAGAACATGAGCGGTCTTGATGCCTGATGCAACGAGGCCGAACCTGTGATCCTGGTCAATACAAAGAAAATAATCTACAGGCTGAGATTGTTTATTGCCTGCATAGGTACTTGACTCTCTACCTTAGGAGTCCTTGCTACAAAGTGGGCGTCGATGTACTCCTCTATTTTCATTCCGCTCCCTGCTCCCCGTGATTTGAGGTTTACAAGCTCTCCCCGACGTGATAGACTAGTCAAAAAGTAAATATCCTCTACTTCAATTAAATGAGAGAAGAATTGAACCTGAATGAATTCCATCAGAAAGTGGACATCTTTTTGTAAAGATCACTATATAAATGTTTCACAGCATATGATGTAAGTCTTCCAAAAGTGGATTGTCCTCCCTGCCAATTGAAAACTTGTGCATTCTAATTTTTTCCACACCTTCCTTGTGTGTTTTCATACCAATTTCAGTTGTATCATCCTAACATGATGGAGGACAATGAAAAATAGGCTCAGTTGATTAATTAAATGTTTTTCTAAGTGTAACTTAGGAAAATAACTATTGATGTGTTATAATCTTCAATTGACTTTATTGAGTACCTTTTCTAAGGTTAAAGTGAAAAATAATTTAAGTTGTGGTCTTTTAATATTGACCATTGATCTCATCTTGATGGAGAGAGCAGATCTCATCCCTCCATCACTTTAGAGATTAGGTTTTCACTTACTCAACAAAGTATATGAGCAGATCGACTTGGCTAGGGGGCGCACTTGATAAAGAGGATTCGATTTCTGAGAGAGATTGAATTGCAGGTTTGCTGAGAGAGTTTTTGTAGTAGGACAGAGGAGACATTGACTGGTGGATCGACTCATTTCCTCAAAAAATCACAGAGGAATACTTTATATCTGATAGGGTCATAAAGAGTGATGCAGGGGTGACACAATGGGTTCATACGATTACTTAGAGGCTTACTTTTCTTCCCTCTATTTCATTCTAGGAGGTTTTGGAGGAATCTAGGAGGGTCGTACGATTCTGTTGAGGAGGTTTTTGTTGAGATTGTTCAGCTATTGGATGAGGACGATTTAGCATTGTAAGATATCTCTATATTTTCCTGCATAATAATAAAAATCCACAAATTTGTTGCACTAGTCTTCCCTCCGGGCTTTTTCCTAGGACAAATTGTCCAAAAACAAGTGTGTACAACTGTTGTGATTGTTGTTATTCTTTATTGTTTAATCCTGGTTATTATTTCTGTTGTTCATATTATTTTTGTGAAGACAAAACCTAGATAAATCAGTTAAATAATTGAAAAGTGAACTAGGTTTTAGAAATTTCACATTCTACCCTTCAATATGCTGAGACTATTCATGAAGCATGACTTGGGTCGCATTATAGCAAGGTGGCAATCATTTTAAAACAATAAGATTATACTTGAGGAGTGTTGTGCAAAGATTTCAAAGTGTGGTCTGGATGCATGTAAGTGGTCAAGCGAGGAACAAAATAACTCTCAACATGAAAGAACAAATGTTATAGCTTATCAACGAGCCATGAACTTAGGTGCAACACATCAAACCATTAAGAACTACTTAAACAACCATACGGAAATGAAAACACTAAAGAGGCCATAAGATTGTATAGGATTGTTCACTTAGTACATTATATTGTTGATACAAGAACTAGTACAAATTTGGGAAAAATAAGAAACTTGCATTCTATGTTCAAGTATCCTATGGAGTATGAATGTGGAGTTGATCTCACAAATTAGGTTGACTGAGGATTTACATGGTGCTTTGGTAATAAAATTGTTGATCAATGAAGGTTAATCATATTACTCTAGACTCATAAATCATTTGGTAAAGGGTTTGGAACACAGATATGGCTGAAAATACCTTCTTTAGTTACTTGCTAGAAAAAAAACCCTCACATGGGACCACTTAATTATTAGAGGTTTCGAGGGCCCTTCCACATGTTATATGTGTGCAAACAACCTGATGAAACTGTTGAACATCTCTTCAACAATTGTGAGGTGATTGACAACCTATGAGAAGGAGGAGCTATAATATTTTGATAATACAATAGAGACAAAGACAATATCCATCAAGCCTTGGAGAATTGGAGACAATCCCTCTTCAACAATCCCTTTCCCAATAAAGCTTGGTGCATATTCTCCTGGCACCTCCTATGGATAATTTGGAAGGAATGAAATTGTTGGATCTTCAAACAAAAGTATCGATACATGCATAATAGTTGGCTCACAATTCAATCCTTGATCCGGGAATCCATCAACTCTGCTCCTTGGCCAGTGGATGCAGGTATCCTATAGTACAAAGAGAGACTCATTTTGCAAGACTGGCAATTCAAACATGACCCTATGACAACTTTCAAGGAAATTGGAAAAGTTAATTCTTCACCAGAGTAGTGGTCAATACTGTTAGGAAACAATTGTGCGAGAGAGATAAAAATACCAATAACATAACGACAACACAGGTAAATCACATGAGATTTAAGCTGGAAAACCATTGAAGGAAAAATGAGCCAACAATAGATCTATTATTTACCTTGGCCAAATCCAACCAATCTCCTGGCCCTCGCCAAGTGAGCCTTCATCACTCAACTCTTGACACATTACAATGGAGTCTCACCAACCTTTTAAAGGCTTTCAGTACATGTAATCCACAGGATGAATACTATAGGTCACCAATACCATGTGCCTGAAACCACTATTGTTGACCTAACAACTTTGACTCTTTCGCAAGGTCAAATTTAACCTAAAATTCCCCCCTTTAAACTTGACTTGGGGTTTTATATGACCAAATCCGACCGAACCTCCCTCAAAGTCAGGCTATTTGGGAATCGTGCATGCTCCCCCCTATCACCTAGTGTACATCTAGACTTTACGAGTGAAACATCAAACCCTGGGTACGCATGCGTAACTAGGTCTTACAGTTGTATGCGTATTTACATTCAACTCCATTAAAATTTTAATTATTTTTTTTCTTTGTTGTTATCTCGACACTTATGCCAACATCCTCTCGCCTTGCCATTGCATCTCAACACTTATGTCGCCATTCTCTTTCCTTGCTATTGCATCATGACTCTTACACCGCCATCCTCTCGCCTTGCCATTGCTTTGACCTCTGTCTTCTTCTTGTATTTGCTAATATAGCCTCAGGGCCTCCTCTAGCAACCCATTTTGTGAATCGTGCAACATCTGATTTACACATATTGTCAAACACTTTACATGCATCCTCTAGACTGTTGAACTTGGCATACACATCCACAAGAGAAATCTCACTCTCCATTGTCTGTGTGAGATTGATCTTCACGCCCAACAAACTTCTAGAATCATCAATGTCTTCCACATTCATTCATCCCAATGACAATAGTTCTCTTCATAGTTCCCTGCATCAAACAACTCTCCTTGGAGCTTGTTATCCATGATTTCTGGGGATATCTAGGAGATCATGTCTCGAGGCCCACAAGCCCTATACATTGAGTACCGAGAGCAGGATTGACCTGAGCATGGCCCTGGAGGGCCCATCCTTTTCTTCTTTCATCAAATTTGTCTTGTCAGCAGCAACAACATCCATCACCATCAGCTTGGTTTTGTATCGGAGAAGGCTCTTGCTCCATGAGGTAATTGGTCCCGGTATCATGGTATGTGTCACTTTTGATCATTATAACCTTTAAATGTATGCATCTAATTCCTTTTATTTCTGATGTCTTCTTGGATCTTACATTGACCCACTTGACCATGCTTGGGGAGATTGACTGGGTGCCCTTGCAAGCCTGTATGCATAGGTTTTGGTTTTCCACTGGGGGGTTTCTAAAGAGCCATCATCCACTCCCATCATACCATCACTTTTCCATCTTGTCTCCCACTCATCTATCCCATTCCCCTTGTCCAGGCATTAGCATGATCTGTTTGTGGGGTTGCACCTTATCTTGTGGGAAGAAGGGGTTAAAGGCCTAGAAGGTAAAAGCAACTGGTAAAAGATAAAAGCCTAAAAAATGAAACCTCAAGATTCTTTGCCCAGGGATCTCCGAGAAGGCAATAAAAATCCTCTCAGCAAGAAACAAGAGGGACCCAAAAAATAACAAACAAGATCTAATCAAGAGGATAGGGGGTCTCATCACGAGCCAACCTATTATGTTCATGGGTACCTAACGACATGACATTGCCACCATCTGGTTACCACGACAAGGCAATGACCTTTGGTTGCATTGCCAAGGGAAAGGGGGTCTCATCGCGAGCCATCCTTATCATCACTGTGAAAGTACTTGTGGGTAACACTGTTAGCTTTGGTCACCATGCCAAGGCAGTGTCCTCTGGTTATCCCTTGAATAAAATGAAAAATGAAGAAGAAAAAACAAATAAAGAAAAGAAAAAAGGCAAAAAGGGGCTTGAAAAAATTGCATCCCTGATGGGTACAACTTGCCTTCTACAAAGGCACCCACAGGTTAAATCATGCATCCCTAGCTCTCACTCTACCTGTATGTCTAGACATCCCTTGAACCACTTCACCTCATTTACATGGCTTGGATGAAACCCCTTGGAAACTTTCCTTCCCTTATGGATACTATCCCAATAGGGTATCCTGTCCTTTTTCTCAACCTTGTATTGTAGGTTTTTGTAGAGTCTTTGAGTTATTGAATGATATATCAGGGATTTTATGCATATGTTTGATAAAATTGATGATGAAATGTGATTGACATTGCTACGATCCTTGTGACTAATGAGGCCATGGAGGGTGTAGTTTTTGATGTGCAGGACCATGCCCGACGGACAGGTACCACGTGGACTGGTACACATGGGGAGATGATTAGTTCGCACCTCCATGGGGATGAAGAGCCCATCAGATGGTTGTTGAGACCCCATCAGGGGCAAAGACAAGACAGTGTTTGACCGAGGTCTTGCACTGGAGAAGAAGAGGACGTTCCATCAGGGGCACTTTGGCTGAGCCAGACTTAGGGGGATTGACCCACTTGCAGTGGAACATTGGCCCCAGATGACCCAGGACGTCACCAAGAGGCTTGTGACATCATCATGAGCATATGGCAGATGGACAAGGTTGTTGGCATGTGTGACGGTTTGGAAGAGCCCAAGGAGGGCTAACGTCTGGCTTTTGGATGCTGCACTGGCCCCAAAAAGACCCAATGTCTCCCTTAGGAGGGCTTGACGTCTCACTAACCCATTGAATTATAGCCTGCATATATTGTTTTTCCCTTGCTTTGTTCCAGGCAAGTGTTCTCATTTGGGCCTACACTTCATTATTGGTTGTTTAGCCAGACTATCTACTCTTGGTGGTAACCTGTGAGGAGGGATTTTTAATTATACCTTTATACCTTAGCCTCTTCAAAACCCCAGGTTACCGGGGACGTCTCCCCTAGGCCTAACCTCCCTAAAGATAAAGAACCTCCCCATTGAGGTGACATTGGATGGGGTAGGTTCCTGTTACGCCATTTTGGCCTCTATCTTCTAGCCATTTGACCTAGTTACAAACTATGCGATAACATTTTGGCGCCGTTGCTGGGGAACACTGAGTCAATTCTCGTCAAACAACAAATCTTTTCGGTAAGCCTTGCCTCAAAGACCTTTTCTTACAAGCTTACTTGGTGACTCCACTAGGGTGTTTTTCCCCTTTTCTTTTGTAGTTTCAAGTAAATTATCTTGCGACTCCACAAACTAAAAGGAGATTCAATAATCCTCCTTTGTCTTTCAGAAGGAAGCCTCCCTTAAACTCTCCTATTGTCAAATAACTTTTCAAGAAGAGCCTTCCTTTAAGAATCATGTCTACCTCTTAGACCGCTACAACGAACCCAACCAAAAATCAAAGACAATGGTTATCTACCCTTTTCAGGCCGTTAGACATGTCAGCCATACCAGGCTACCCTAGGAAAATGCCACCCAAGTATGAGAAGTGGTTGCCTAAATTCACCGGTACTGATGCCATCAGTGCCGAAGAGCATATGAGAAACTTTTGGGCATGCTTTCAGCTTCACCCCATCAGTGATGATGCTGAAGATTTGGTCATGAATTTGTTCTCTGCTACTCTCTATGATGCCTCAAGGCATTGGTACCTTAGCCTTCCTGATGGAAGCATCAAAACCATGGATAGACTTGAAGAGGCCTTTCTCAAAAGATGGAGTATCAAATAAGAATCTAATATGCTTCTCACATGACTAAATAGCCTTGCTAAGTATGAAAATGAGTCCATTCAGGAGTTTCACACCAGATTCGAGACATTGCTACAAAGAATTCCCGCAAGCCATCACCTGAAAGATGACTACCTAGTCAATATTTACACCAGATCTTTCAATGGCCAACTAGGGTATCTTCTTAGAGACAAAAACACCCAGTCCATCCAAGAAGTCCAAGAGCTTGCCACCAAGATAGAAGGAAACATCCTTTCATCTAAAATTGAGCCTTTTGCTAACCCAAGGGGGAGAATAGACACCAAGCAGAAAATAGTACACAATGCTGAGCCTACTTCAGATCTATGTACCAGTATCAATAAAATACAAGCCTCCATGGATGGAATCATAAAGAATCAAGAAGAAATGATGAGCAGGATTGTCAGAATTGAAAAATCTTAGATCCAAGCACCCAGGGCCCCGTTCAAAGGACAATTCCAGAAAGGGAACCAATTTTACAAGCCAAAGAATGAGCATGAAGTTCCAAATACCTTGGCCCTTACGAATGTTGTTGATGAAAATCCTTGGTGCCTGGAGTGCAGTGAAGAACATTGCGAGAATGAATTTCCTTATAACGTTGGCCATCAACAAGTCAACAACATGGATTGCTTCATGGGGTTCCCTCAGATAAATATCACAGATATAGAACATCAAGAGGTCGTGAGGGAAGTGGCCAGAGCATAAAGGATGGAGGTGATAAACAACCTGGATCAGGAATCACGAGAAAAGATAAAGAAACAAGAAGTTCAAGTATATAGAAGGAAGAATTCGAAACAACCTGTTGTTGATCAGGCAAAGCCCCCACCCTTGGAGGTACGTCTGCCCAAGACGTCCAAGCCTGGTAAGGTTGACCTAAATTTTGACTTCGAAGGGGCGTTATCAAAGATGCATGTGAATGTTCCCATGAGAGAAGCAATCAAGATCCCATCCATCAAGGAACGCTTTCATACTTTCTTTTCAGGATCAGATGAACCTATGGATCCCCCTATTATGTTGCAAGCTGATCATTTCAGGTTCCAATATGGTGAAAACCCTCCTTTCTTCATGACTTTGACAATGAACAAGAAAAATATCAACAATTGCATGCTAGATAAAGGTGTTGGTGCCAACATGATGTCTCTTAAAGTCATGTAACAAGTGGGTTTGAAGGTTACTAGGCCCTACAGGAACATGTGTGGTTTTGAATCTAAAGCAATACCCATGCATGGGGTGGTTGAAAATGTTGGAGTACGCCTGAAGGAGTATCCAGAGAAGACAGTCGACATTGACATTGTGGTGGTTGATATCCCAGACGTGTGGGGAATGTTATTATCTAGGATGTTTGGTGCAATGATAGGCGGTTCCCTTGAGATGGACCTCACCTTTTTGTGATTACCTTTGAAAGATGGAACGGTGGGATGTCTACTTAATGTGCCTATAACTGGGGACCATGTGCAGGATATTTTTCATCCCGTAAATAATGACAAAATGCAAAACGATATGATACAAACTCTTCGAAAATATTCTCCAGAGGACATTACCTTTGCAACAGAAGAAGACTTTGATCGGATCGAATGGCCCAAGAAAGAAGAATACCAACAACTTCTAGATGAATTCAAGAACAAAGAAGTTGGGATGGTGAAGATATTAAAGAAAAATGAAGATGACGTACAAATCCACCCGTCTCAACAAGAAGTCTTTACAACAGAATTCCACCCACCTCCCTCAGTACAATACACCAGGATTGTTCAAGGAATGACCAAATACAAAGTCAGAAAGTATAAGGAGGGAGATATGGTATGGATGTGGGATACTTAGAAAGGAGAGCCAACTAATGTAAAGGGAAGCACGCAGTCATGGCTCGAACTCTTCAAAGCTAGAATGGAATCAGTTGATAACTCATACTACTTGTCCACTTTGGAAGGAAGAAGGCACCCATTACCTATTAGCGAGTACCTCCTTAAACCTCACCAAGGTTGGGGGACTTGAATTCACAGGTAAGTAAAGGTAAGTAGGCATTCTTCATGTATTATACCTTTTGCATTTCATGTTAGTTTGCTTTCACATTTGCATATTGATTGTTTTATTTCAGTTATATATATATGTCTATATATGCGGGGTGCCGATACCACCCCATCTTTGTTACTAATGCCCCTATTGAGTTGACCAGATTTGCAGGTTATGCAAGAGATGTTGAGGTTCTCATGCACTCTACGGTGAGCACATGTCCCCGAGTTGGAGCTAGATGTTATCCCTGATTTCTAGGGATAACTAGGAGATCATGTCTCAAGGCCCACAGGTCCTAGACATGGAGTACTGAGAGCAGGATTGACCTGAGCATGGCTCTGGAGGGCCCATCCTTTTCTTAGTTCGTCAGATTCATCTTTTCAGCAGCAGAAACATCCATCACCATCGGCTTGGTTTTGTATCAGAGAAGTCTTTTTCTCCATGAGGTAATCGGTCCAAGTATCATGGTATGTGTCACTTTTGATCATTATAACCTTTAAATGTATGCATCTAATTCCTTTTATTTCTAACGATTGCTTGGATCTTACATTGACCCACTTGACCATGCTTGGGGAGATTGACTGGGTGCCCTAGCAAGCCTATACCCATAGGTTTTGGTTTGCCACTGGGGGGTTTCTAAAGAGCCATCGTCCACTCCCATCATACCATCACTTTTCCATCTTGTCTCCCGCTCATCTGTCCCATTCCCCTTGTCTAGGCATTAGGATGATCTGTTTGTGGGGTTGCACCTTATCTCATGGGAAGAAGGGGTTAAAGGGCCAGAAGGTAAAAGCAGTTGGTAAAAGATAAAAGACTAAAAAATGAAACCTCAAGATGCTTCACCCAGGGATCCCTGAGAAGGCAATAAAAATCCTCTCAGCAAGAAACAAGAGGGACCCGAAAATAACAAACAATATCTAATCAAGAGGATAGGGGGTCTCATCATGAGCCGACCTATTATGTTCATGGGTACCTAACGGCATGACATTGCCACCATCTGGTTACCATGCTAGGGCAGTGACCTTTGGTTGCATGGCTAAGGGAAAGGGGGTCTCATTGCGAGCCAACCTTATCATCACCGTGAAAGTAATTGTGGGTAACACTGTCAGCTCTGGTCACCATGCTAAGGAAGTGTCCTCTGGTTAGCCCTTGAATAAAAAGAAAAAAGAAGAAGAAAAAGCAAATAAAGAAAAGAATAAAGGCAAAAAGGGGCTTGAAAAAATTGCATCCATGATGAGTACAGCTCACCTTCTACAAAGGCACCCATAGGTAAAATCATGCATCCCTGGCTCTCACTGTACCCGTATGTCTGGACATCCCTTGAACCACTTCACCTCATTTAAATGGCTAGTATGAAACCCCTTGGAAACTTTCCTTCCCTTATGGATACTAGCCCAATAGGGTATCTTGTCCTTTTTCTCAACCTTGTATTGTAGGTTTTTGTAGAGTCTTTGAGCTATGGAATGATATATCAGAGATTTTATGCATATGTTTGATAAAATTGATGATGAAATGTGATTGACATTGCTATGATCCTTGTGACTAATGAGCCCATGGAGGGCGTAGTTTTTGATGTGTAGGACCATGCCTGAATGACAGGTACCACGTGGACTAGTACACATGGGGAGATGATTAGTTTGGACCTCCATGGGACTGAAGAGCCCATCAGATGGTTGTTGAGACCCCATTAGGGGAAGAGACAGGACAGTGTTTGACTGAGGTCTTGCACCAGAGAAGAAGAGGACATTCCATCAGGGGCACTTTGGCTGAGACAGACCTAGGGGGATTGAACCACTTGCAGTGGAACGTTGGCCCCATATGACCCAGGATGTCACCAGGAGGCTTGTGACATCATCATGAGCATATGGCAAATGGACAGGGTTGTTGGAACGTGTGGTGGTTTGGAAGATCCCAAGGAGGGATAACGTCTGGCTTCTATATGCTGCACTAGCCCCAAAAAGGCCCAACGTCTCTCTCAGGAGGGCTTGACGTCTCACTTTTTGCTCATATAGGGTTTTAAAAGAACATTTAATGTAAAAACAATATGATTTTAGTTTAAATCCTTGTCGGCTAATTTTTATGACCTAAATTTAATTAAAGGTCATGATACAATATATATTGAGGAGTTTTATACTCATTTTGAGATAACACACAACTCACTCTCCTAGTGAGATCTGATTTTTGCGCCCTTGTTGGGTATTTCATATTTTGAGTGAGGCGCACTTGTTGGAGGAAGGCTTTTCTTGGCATTTTTGGCATTTCTCTTGAAGGAAGGTTTACAACTAGGGTTTTAAAATGCTATTTCATCATGATATGTAAGTGTTTTTTTTGCAAAACTTCTTAATTGAATGGTTGTAGTCTATTATTCTTGCATTTAATTATAATTTTTTCTGATTTGAAAACCCTAGGGGAAAAACACACAAGTAGGTCGTTGTCTCATGTCCCCTAAAAGAGAAATTCTCAGCCATTGAAGAAGGAAGGAAGAGCCTAGCCATTGCTACACTCTTGTTACTTCTTCCCTTATGCTAGTTGTACCGTTTAAAGGTCAAGAAGGCAGAGACATCCCAGTCCTAGGTTATCTACACCTAGGGTCATCCTACTTCTAGGGTTTGGTGATAGGGCCTTGCCTTTGCAACACTCTCCATCACCTCACTCTCGTGTCTTGATGCTAGCCATTTTGCCAAGTTTAAACTAAGGAATGAGGAAAGAGCATGAGGCCTTGCTTAAGAAACACTAGGGTGAGCCTCTTTCCCCTAGGGTTTTGTTTCTAGAGCCCTGCCATTGCAACACTTCAGAACTCTTCCCTCTAGTCCTTAGTCTATTCCCTTCAACCTTTGTGCCCTCTCTCAAATTGACTCCATTTACCCTTAGGCACTGATCTTAGGTCTCCAACGTTGAAGTGATAGTGGTCAAACAAACTCTTAAAACTCTCATAATTTGAAACCTTGACTGACTACTAACCCTAATAAGGCTGACTTCACACTTGGTTATTCCATATTAACGCAACATTTTTTGTTGATAAGCAATGAGATGGTGTTTTAAAGCATTTATTGAGTAAGGGATTGATTGGATACATTGTTTCCTACATCATCTCAATATTTATTGATGAATTGATATCGTTCCATTGCTATATTAATTAACATTGATCTCATCAATATCTATCATCATAATTGCTAATATATTGATATCAGATAGTTATATGAAGTACTAACCCATTGAATTATAACCTGCATATATTGTTTCGCCATTGATTTGTTCCAAGCAAGTGTTCTCATTTGGGCCTACACTTCATTATTGGCTATTTAGCCAGACTATCTGCTCTTAGTGGTAACCTGTGAGGAGGGAATTTTACTTATACTTTTATACCTTAGCCTCTTTAAAACCCCAGGTTATCGAGGACGTCTCCCTTGGGCATAACCTCCCTAAAGAAAAATAACCTCCCCATTGAGGTGACATTGGGTGGGGTAGGTTCCTGTTACACCAGTTTGGCCTCTATCTTCTAGCCATTTTACCTAGCTACAAACTGTGTGATAACAGAGCCAAACCATGAATCAAAATTCATGAAAGTCTCATGCAACAACTAACCTCACTCGGATACCAGTTGTTAGGAAAACATTTTCAAGAGTGATGAAAATACCAATAACATAGCGAAAACACACATAAATCACACGAGATTTACCCTGGAAAACCCTTGCGGGAAAAACCAACCAATAATAGATCTATTATTTCCCTTTGCCAAATCTGGCCAATCTCCTGGCTCCAACCAAGTGAGCCTTCACCTCTCAACTCTTGACACATTACAATGGATTCTCACCAACCTTTTAAATCCTTTTATTACATGTCACCAATGGGATCAATACCACAGGTCACTAATACCATGTGCTTGAAACCACTACTGTTGACCTAACAACTTTGATTCTTTCACAGATTCAAGTTTAACCTAACAAATACTCGCTAATGGATTTGTCAAACTGAACTTTGATAGTGCTGCCAGGGGCAACCCTAGATCAATAGGAGTTGGAGGTGTGTTCAAAGATGACATTGGGGACATACTCTATGTTTGTCCTTCATTTGTGCAGAATCACTAACAATTCCGCTGAGCTAGATGGTCTAATAAGGGGAACTATCTCTAGATAAGGTTCTTGACCTTCAGAGTCTAATAATGGAAGGAGATTCAACCATCGTTATTTAGGCCCTCACTAGGCTCTGCTACGGGTCTGACCCGGACAAGGTGTCCTACAATTAGCATTTATTCTAATGGTTCACGTGGGTTTCAACTCTCATATGCTAATTTTCTATCATCACCCCTTCTCATGTTCATAGGAAGACCAATGGCCTTGCGTATTGGCTTTCTAACAAATGTGTTGACTTGGTAGATCAGGCTCTCATGATGCCCTAGGAATCTCTAGAGAATGAAAAGCTCCATTCATATTTCCTAAGGCTCAATGAGCTCAAAAATAACCCCTTGGATTAGGTGATAGTTGGAGGCTTGAATGCCTTTGCCAAGTGGAGGGAGGAGGCCTAAAGCACGACCCCCCTTCTTTATTTCCTTTATTTGGGTGGGTACAAGGTGGTACATGTGAGTTTACTTCGCAAGGTAGGGATTTCAGTCATGGCTTTGTGGTTCCTTTGTGTGGGATGGATTGTACCCTCTTCCATTATGAATTTTACTAGCTTATATATGGCTGTGGGAGGCATATGCTCAGTGAATAGCCTTAGATTGCTCTTCTAACCAAAATTCTCTTGGTTATTTTCTTGGTTGTGTTCCTCTATGTCTATCCTCTAGTTTTCTTTTCAAACCTGTTTTCCCTCACTCTGGTATCACCCTAAAAACACTCTCTATTGGCTTCTTGGTTTGATATTGCATCTCTAGGGCCATCCTAGACTCCTTTGGTCTATGCAGCCATTCAATCAATTCAATGCCTTCCTCAACTTATCTAGAACTAAGAAAACTAACATGGTCCCTACAAAGCTACTGGTGGTCTGCTGCTTGTGGTTCCTCATCTGGGCGAGTGCTGCCTTAAGTCTGATTCCCCCTCTTAGTCAGTCTCCTCACTCTCAAAGCTTGTCTTTTATGCCCTGGCTTTGGGATCCAGTCCTAGTCAGTCACTATCCTATCCACTCTCATGAATAGTAGCCTCTGGGGGTGTCTCTGGATTGCAACTTTCTCCAATCCCTTTCATATTCCCACCATGAAATCCACCACTCTCATGCTGGGAGATTCCATCAATCGCAGAGGTTCTTGCAAGTGATCCTCTACAGCCTCTAGTTCTCGACTTGTGGGCAATCTTCCCTAGCACACCACTGATGCTCATAAAGACATAATCCGTGCAATCACTCCTTTTGAGCTTTAGTTTTCTGAGGAAATGAAGCATGAGATCGAGGATATGGAGAAAACAATTAAATGGAAACGCTAGTAGATTTTTAAAGAGTAGATGGAGGTTGAATTCAAGGAATGGATCTATGACCTTGGGTTCTCTCGAACTAGGGACACCAAAATTGATAGACTTTAAGAACTCTACTAAATGAATAAGTTTTTCATTCCTCAAATTGTGGAAGAGCATGGTGACCCTCACTATGCTCTTTGGGACAAACTTCACCACCTGGGGTAGAAGTTTGATATTCTGTGGAAGAAATTCTTCGACCTGGAATTCTCTGAGATATCTCCAGCAATCCCCTTTGGATATCCTATGTAGCATGTTGACCCAGGCCACCTGCATGGAGCCTCACCTTCCAATCCTATTCTGGTGGATGTGTAACTGGAGTAATAACAAACTGGACAAGCAACTCCAGAGCATCTTGATGATTTCCAAGCTTAATCTCCTTACCCCCTATACTAGTATTGTTGGGAATGGGCATCATCCCTTCTCCCATCTTTTGTTATTTTGTTATCAATTCATAGCATATGATAGAATAGGATATCAATCGTGTCAGTATTTTTCAGTTTTTTTAGTTAAACTATGTCACCCCGAATGATAGAACATATGCTTTTATATGCTGCTAACCTTGTAGGCTTGGTTTCCTCAGTGGCATGCCACAGGTCATGCGAGTTGTACATTTTTTTGTACCATATTAATACTAAGGACAAGCTAACTTACATAAGAAAAAAAAAACTATTGATTATTTTTTTGTTAAGTAAAATAAAAGTACATTGTAGCCAAATCGTTATCAAATTCTTTGATATTAAGAAGATCCCTAGCTTCTTAAGGTTCCAGCCTACAGTCCCCATATAAAATGGCTATTGTCCTTGATACGAGGAATAACTACCAATGTTGTATGTCCCAAATATTAGAGACCTCCATTGCTGATACTCTGTTCCTCTATTTGACTTATGGTGCAATATGGGTTTTTGGACTTAGATTGTGTGGGCACAATCCGCTTCTTGGAAGTGTAATTGATATGTCATTGATTGAGGCTCCAATTAGCCTTGTGGAGGCACCTTCTACCTCTACAATAAGAAATTAGGCATATATATTGAAAAATATTGCAAGGAATTTATTGTGATCACATGTTGATCGCCTTGAAGACCAAAGCTTTATGTAGTTGAACCGTTGAGAATCTATTTCTTGGTCTCCAAGAACAATTTACATGGGAATTGGATTCAATAAGTGAAAACAAGAGAGACTAACAACTTCCTAAGTGATTCAAATGTGAAACAATATCGTGTTTCATGTTCCTAGGGGATTCATTAGGTAGTAATCATACAAGGAGATACAAACCATATTTGAGGAGAGAGAAGAGGAGGATTTCACAATACTTTAATATCATGCTACTGCCTTAAAAGTTTCCATAACAATTCCTATGGTAAGAAAAGTTAGATACTGCACATATAACAATGCTTAATATTTAGATGTTACCACACTTTACGTAGGATCTTGCAATACTGTATAGCCTGAGTGGGCCTTGTTAATGTTTAATCCATTATTATAGACGTTTGCATTTCATTAGTTAACAATAACATAATCCAAGATCACTTAGAAATACACAATCACAAGAGACACAACATTTGTCCTAGGAAACCCTCTAGGGGAAGAAAACCCAGCAAAACTTCCTTAATATAGATAGCCAATACAATGCAAAGAGATATCTTAAACTAATACAGAAAGTCCTCTCCCAGATATGCGCCACTCTCTCTCTCCTTCTTCTCCAGTAGCAGATCTGAACTTGTCTCTCAAATGAGCAAGTGAGTTGTGTCTAAGTGAGGCGCTAGCCTCCTTTATTTATACAAGTCTGGCATGTGTGAAGTGTCTCTTCATTGGCAGGGCCGACTTCTCAAACTGGGTGGGTAAACCGACCTTTATTATATTTCTGGGCCTCTAATATTTGTTGGGGCCGACTTCTTATTTTGCCTATTACAATTGTCTTTTGACCAATCCGCAAAAGGGGATTTGGTCCTATTACAATAACCGACATGATCAATCCACAATGGGGATTGATCCTATGAATAATATATCAATAATAATAAGAATAATCTTTGCAGTTACATTATTTCAACACTCCCCCTTAACAAGAAGGGTATTCTTCAGCAGCATCATGCAAAAGAGAGAGAGGACAACATCATAAATAGCATCAAGTGGGTGAGAGGATAGCATCATCAATATCATCTCGGAACACTGACTGGCGTATCTATAAATCATCGGAAGTTTTCTTCATTGGCAACATCGTCATTCTCAAAGGAATGCCATCATCATTTGCATCAATATGTATTAGTATAAAAATTAATACATCATCATAATCACAGCACAAGGTTGGCTCATCATAATACAAGACTGGCTTTACATCACAGCTGTCATGCTGGAAGCTCAATACTTGTCTCATCCCAATGTCTTGCTTTACATCACAACACTCAGGCTGGAAGCAAGATACTCATCTTGCTTTACGTCACAACCATCCAGTCGGAAGCAGGATACTAGATTGGATTTACGTCATAGCTATCCAGTTGGAAGCTCAGTGTTAGTCTCATCATATCATCTTGCTTTACGTCTGACAACTAGGTCAGAAGAAAGGAACATCTCATCTTTCTTTATGTCTAACAACTAGGTCAGAAGAAAGGAACATCTCATCTTGCTTTACATCTGACAACTAGGTCAGAAGCAAGGAACACATCTCATCTTGCTTTACGTCTGACAACTAGGTCAAAAGCAAGGAACACATCTCATCTTGCTTTACATCTGACAACTGGGTCAGAAGCAAGGTACACGTCCTACTTTACGTCACAACCACAAGGTCGAAAGAAGGGAATATGTCATCACAACAACTACTCCCCCTATCGAGGAAGGTCCTTTCGGACTATGCCAAGCTTATCTCGGAAGTACTCAAACTTCACACGAGATAGGGGCTTGGTGAACACGTCAGCAACTTGTTCATCTGTGCTAATGTACTGGAGCTTTAAGGCTCCTCTCTGTACCATGTCATAGATGTAATTATAATGGATCTCTATGTGCTTCGAACTATCATGGAATACATGATTCTCTATCATCTTTATGCATCTCTGGTTGTCACATAGAATCAAGGTTGCTCTCATCTCTAAGTCAAATAGGCCAGTCAACAACTTTCGAATCCATATAGCTTCGTAGATGGCAGAACCTGCACCAATGTATTCTGCTTCTGCTATGCTGAAAGCAATACTAGATTGCTTCCTACTCTGCCACAAGATCACAGCTGATCCCAAATTGAAACAACATCCTGAAGTTCTTTTCCCGTCAGAAACACTTCCTGCCCAATCTGCATCAGTATATCCACTCAATGTAAAATCATTGTCTCCATCATAGCTGAGACCATAATCTATTGTACATTTAAGGTACCTCATCATATGTTTTGCAGCCACTAGGTGACCATGACTGGGTTCTACTAGAAACTGACTTAAGGTGTTCACGGGAAAAAAAATGTCTGGTCTGGTGTTCGTCAGGTACATCAGCGATCCAATAATCTGTCTATATCGTGTGGCATCAATCAATTATGATGAAGTATCGACCAACAGCTTCAGCTTCGCTTCCATGGGTGTATTCATGGGCTTACATTCCAACATGTTGAATCTCTTCAAGATTTCAACTGTATACTTCCCTTGGTTAAGGAAGATCCTCTCAGGACTCTGCCATACCTCAAGACCTAAGAAATAATGCATTAGGCCAAGGTCTTTCATTTCAAATTCCAAGGAAAGTCTCTTTTTACGTTCAGTGATGAGTTTTTCTTCTCTAGTTAAGAATAAGTCATCCACATATAGAAGTAAGATTACTGACTCATTATTCATGATTTTGAAGTAGAGATTTGAGTCTGCTTTACTCTTGGTAAAGCCTAAGCTCGTCAAGAAACTGTCTATACGGCCATACCAAGCTCTAGGAGCTTGCTTCAATCCGTATAAGGCATTCTTCAATATGCAAACATGAGACTTCTTTTCTTCAACCTCAAATCCTTAAGGTTGCTCTATATACACTTCCTCTTCGATAACACTGTTTAGGAAAGTTGTCTTCACGTCCATCTGGTGCAGCTTCCACTTCATCTTAGCTGCAAGAGCTATGATGGTTCTGATCGAAGTGTATCTGGCCATAGGAGTGAATGTCTCTTCATAGTCAATGCCTTCCTTTTGGGAAAAGCCACAAGTGACAAATATTGCTTTATACTTCTCGATACTTCCATCAACAACATGTTTTATTTTGAAGAGCCATATGGAGGATACCACATCTTTATTCTTCGGTCTGGGAACTTTTTCCCATACTTTGTTCTTCATTATGGATTGGTATTCCTCTTTCATTCCATCTTCCCATTCTTTCCTCTGAATGGCTTCTTCAAAGAAGGTAGGCTCCTCTTCTAGGAGATCACACATCAAAGACGTATAACTGGAGAATGGCTTTGGTCTTTTCACCTGTCTCGTAGTTTCTTGGGGAACACCGTACTTCTCTCCATCTTGAATAAGATCTCGAGCCCAAGCTGGATTTCTTTTATGGAGGATCGTCATCTGAGGAGGTTCTTTCACTTATACTATATCATGGTCTTTTAGAAGTTCCTCATCAGGGTAAGTTACGACTTCTCTCACTAGTTTTGTAGCTCTGGGAACCTCCCTCATTGCAGTATTGGGGATTATGGGTTCCTCTTCATATACCTCTTCAAGCTAGCATAGTTCAGCTTTCTTGATCACTGCATCTTCATCAAAGGTCACATCCCTACTGATCTCAATGTGATGTTGACCTGGTATATAGATTATGAAGGCCTTAGAGACCTCACAGTATCTCACAAATATTTCCTTCTATCCTGAAGGATCCAGCTTGTTTCTGTTTTTTTTAGGTATATGAATAAACACTGGAGAGCCAAATATTTTTAGATGCCTTACCTCTGGCTTCTTTCCAGTGAACATCTCTTCCGATGTCTTGAGCCCAAGTGCACTATGGGACAAATGGTTCTTCACATAAATAACTACCATTGCTGCTTCTGCCCATAAGCACATAGGAAGATTTTTATCATGGATCATAGTCTTCACGGCTTCCAGTATGGTTCTATTCTTTCGTTCAGCTACACCGTTTTGTTGGGGATTATAGGGAGTAGAGAGTTCTCTCTTGATCCCAACATCTTTGCAGAAGTTCACAAACTCTTTTGAGGTATATTCTCCTCCATTATCTGACCTGAGTATCTTAATCTTCTTTTCATAAAGATTCTCTATCAAGGCTTTGAATTCCTTGAACGTACCGAACACTTCATCTTTAGATTTCAAGAAATATATCCAGGTTTTACGAGAGTAATCATCAATGAATGATACATAATATACATACCTACTAATGGAGGATGATGGCATTAGGCCACATACATCTGAATGGATGAGTTCTCGGACTCCTTCTGACTTGTTGTCCCTCTTCGTAAATGGGTTCTTGATATTCTTCCCTTGTGCACATCCATTGCATACGCCTTTATGGTCACCTTTGAGTTCTGGTAAACCTGTGAGCACTTTGCATATGTATGGTAGTGCCTTGTAGTTGATGTGGGATAATCTTCTATGCCAAAGTTCATAAGAGTTTTCAATGGCGTGGGTCATGGCAGCCTCTGAGTGACCCTTTAATTTATACAAGCCATTTTCTTCATTACCAATGATGATTTCTTCATTTAAGGTTTCTCCTTTAGGCCACATAAGAAATTATCCATCTATAAAGACAACTCTAAAGCCTTTCTTCTCTAAAGATGAAATGGAGAGTAGGTTCTTCTTCAAGCCTGGTACATATAGTACGTCCTTCATTTTTAGTGAATTCCCTGAATTCAATTTATGGTTTGATTCTCCCACTCCCTTGATGGGATATTGGTAATCATCTCCAAGTGTCACTTTCTGAGAAAAAATATTTTCTGAGATACAAGAGAGAATGTTTCTTTGTCTCGTCATGTGCTTGGATGCACCACTATCAATGAGCCAAGTGTCCTCTCTAGGTGTTACAGATCCTGAGAGGGCCGAGATCAAGACATGGTCTTTGATCTGCTCTCTTATCATCTTTGTGGGTGGCTCTTCATATTCGACTACATGGGCATGGAGCCTCTTATGTTTTCTCTTGTATTCTTCTCTTTTGGCTAGACAAAACTTCACAATGTGTCCCATCTTGTCACAATGATGGCATTATACAGATGAGTAGTCTCTTTCCTTTCATTGTCCTCTCTTCTGAAATATCCTTGGATGAGATTCTTTATGATTGAATTTATTTGATTGTTGAGGCTCTTTATGAGTCTCCTTTTGGAAGTAGGGTTTCTTCCTTCCTCCTTTGGTGTGAGTAGCTAGGGCTTTATCATCATCTTTAGATAGTAACACTTCCCGATTTGCTACTCTTGTTTCTTCCTAGATGCATTCTTCCCATAGACTGTCAAACTTCAGTTTCTCCTTTCTAGCACATATCATCTGGATGAAAGCATCCCAAAGTCTTGTGAGACCATTTAGGGCCATCATTATGAGTTTGTATTTGTCTATGGTATCTCCAATAGCTTCTAGCTGTTCTTTGAATTCTGAGATTCTAGAGAAGTATTCCTGAATCATTTCTCCTTTCTGCATCCTTGTATTCTTCAGTTGAGTTCTAAGATTCATCTTCTAGTTTATGTTCTTTCCTTCATATAGTCTGGTTAAGGCATAAAACATTTATTTCGAAGTCTTCTTAGATGACACATAGGGAATCAAGTGGTCTTTGATTGAATCTGCAATGATTTTTTTGGCCCTTATTGTGTCTTTTTGATGCTTTTCCTTTTCTACATCATCGTCGGGTTTCGATACTTCTTCTTTGACGAATCTTGCTAGGTCATTATCTTCAAGAATGAGACCAATCCTATACTTCCAGGCATGGAAGTTTTCCACTCCTTCTAAATTGTCAACAACCTTAATGCTTGTAGACATCTTTACCTGGAGCTAGGAAAATGACCATAAAATGAAAGTGCTCAAAATAAAAAACTGAACTTACTAGGAGGTGCGCTTGGCTGAGGCGAGTAGCCTAGTGTGTTTGGATATGAGAAAATCAAATTTTTTCTCCTTCAAATTTGATCCATGGATTTCTGGACTGGTGCTTCTGGTACCTCTGGTACTCTGGTACTTTTGGTACTTCTGGTACATTGGTTTTTTGGTACTTTTGGTACTTTGTGAATCTAGGGTTTCACTTTTTGGGAGATCCATCCACTGAAAAGGTGCACTGAGAGTGCCAAATTGATCCTTAGGGGAGGGAAGACTTTTCTAAATGGTTTTGGGGCTGAAAAGCTTCACCATAAAAAGCCTTAATTTTCATGTACAGTAACAGTGACGTTTTTCACTTGTGAAAGATGCTTCCTTCAACTTGGCTCTGATACCATGTTAATGTTTAAGGAATTATTATAGATGTTTTCATTTCATTAGATAAAAATAGCATAATCCAAGTTCACTGAGAAATACACAATCACAAGAGACATAGCATTTATCCTGGGAAACCCTCTAGGGGAAGAAAACCCAACAAACTTCCTTAATATAGATAGCCAATACAATGCCAAGAGATCTCTTAAACTAATACAGAAAGTCCTCTCCCATATGTGTTCCACTCTCTCTCTCATTCTTCTCTGGTAGCAGATCTGAACTTGTCTCTCAAATGAACAAGTGAGTTGTGTCTAAGTGAGGCGCTAGCCTCCTTTATTTATACAAGTCTGGCACGTGTGAAGTGTCTCTTCACTGGTAGGGCCGACTTCTCAAACTGGGTGGGTAAACCCACCTTTATTACATTTTTGGGCCTCTTTAATATTTGTCGGGACCGACTTCTTATTCTACCTATTACAATTGTCTTTTGACCAATCCGCAAAAGGGGATTTGGTCCTATTACAGTAACCGACATGATCAATCCACAATGGGGATTGATCCTATGAATAATATATCAATAATAATAAGAATACTCTTTGCAGTTACATTATTTCAACAGGCCTAATGGTAACATGTGTTTTCTCCTAGGAGGTCACAGGTTCAAATCTAGAAGGGGTTATGGTATGTACACCTACGTAGGCTTTAGCAGTCAAATTGTTGCACGGAGGGTGTCCCTTGTCCCACAAACAAGGGGGCAGCATACACTATTTGGTGTCTATCTTGGACGTGAACTTAAAATTAAATTATTATTATTATTCTAGTTACTATTGGACAATGGGATTACTGCCAGTTAGTGACAAGAGATATATGTTTCACCATATCTTATTCTGCCATATGGAAACCAGAACAATATCAACCATTTTCTTTCTCAAAGGAACAAAATGCCCAGGAGCATGTGATCAAGAAGTGCAGTGGAAACCAACCCTCTCTCTACTCACAGAGGGAGGAAATAAAAGATCCTCTTGTTGTCTCTAGATAAAATTCAAGAGGAAATAAGAGGGCTAGGGGAGAGCATTAATACTCACCTATAGACATTGTAAAAATCAATTGAACCCAATCTAAACCATACTGCAGAGGAGATGGAACTAAATAGAGGCAAGTGGGATCAAGTAATTGTTGGTCTGTAGAACATTAAGCTCAAGCTAGAGCTCTAATTCAAAGTTCGAGAAACAAAAATGTGGAGGAATTGAAAGGCGAGGCATTGACCTAAATACTGCCTATAAGTTTCAAGGTAAAAAACATAAGTTCGTTCTAGAGTACATGTTGGAATTTTTGTAAGTTTGTAAAATGTAAAAGGGTTCAATTGGGTACAACCTATCATTATAAATAGAATAAATATCTATGTGTTAAAGGCATATGAACCATTCCATGTCTTTGAAGAGAAGATATAAATTGTTCTAAAAGTCTAACCCTAGTTATTTAGTACCGCTCTCATTTCTACCACACCATTTTCTTGGTGTGTTAAATTTTGTGTCAAGCAAGAGA
>ML779847.1:109389-130646 GCA_009831015.1 Picea engelmannii | reverse complement strand
CTATGGGTCTTGAACCCACGACCACCCATCGCATAAGCCTTTAGAAAAAACCAAACACCAACACGCAATGTATGTGCCTTGGAGAAAAATTAATTAAATTAATTGGAAGGATTAATTAAATTAGTGATTAATTAATTAATACTAATAATAATATTAATTTGCTGGATTAAATTGAAAGTGTTAATTAAGGCGATTGAAACTCAGGTTAAAGTTTAGTCTAGATTATTAGCTTTTAATAATTAATACACATTAGGTTGGAAGTCACCTTAATTAGTTGTAATTGCAAAGTATAAGGACTTAGACCAAGATAAGCGGGAGGAGGCTTCATGCGCACTAGGCAGGTAAGTTAGACAAATTAGCGAGTGGGGTATAGTGCTAGCATAGCTACTGGGTGAGGGAATCAGTAGTTTTCTTAGGCGAAGACATCAAGCTTAGATGCTTAAACCCTAACCTAGCCACTCCCCTAAAGAGAGTAACGTCTTTTTACAGACAAGTAAAAAGAAACTTACGCCTAACCCTGTTTTCTAGTTTAAGTTGCGCAAATTTGAAACGTCCTTGAACACACCCTGACAACTTTGGTTGATGCAGGTTAAGTTATACAGGATGGTTAGGACTCAAGGGAATCGAGTCAGGGGAGCATCATCGCAGGCACCGCCAGCGCCACCGCCACCATCGCCCAAACTAGCTCTCATACTACGCTCTTTGGAGGCCATAAATGAGACTTTAAAGGGGCGACAACCAGCAGGGATCAAAGTGGAACCCCCACCATATGGAATGGGTAATCCACAAGCATCGAGCGATTCAGGGGGAGGACCTCCACCTGAAGACATCACTAGAGAAATGCAGAATATCAAACTTCCAGAGTTTGTTGGGGGTCGCACTAGTGAACGCGCGAAAGCATGGTTGGAAGCCATGACAAGGTGTTTTGCCTTAAGGGACTATGCATCCACCTCAAAGGAGAAGATAGCGATTTTTTAGTTAAGAGACAACCCCTTGAACTGGTGGGGCAACCTGGAAAGAAAACTGCATCTTACCCCAGACACCGTATCTTGTGAACATTTCGAGGAGAGGTTTCGAAGGAAATATTTGTCATTTTACTATGAGGAACAACAGGTAGGAGCGTTTCATGCCTTAGTACAGGGAAATAGGACCGTAGAAGAATATGAGATTAGGTTTATGGAATTGGTCAAGTATGTTTCATATATGGATAATGACCAACGACATGAAGAATGCTTCGTCTATGGGCTAAACCCTAAGATAAGGGCTACGGTGCAGATGTGGAAACCATCTTCAGTAGCGGAAGATATGGAAAATGTGTGTTATGCGGAGGAACACATGAACTTAACTGGAGGTACAAGACCTTCCTTTCCACATTGTTCCAGATTCATGGGGAAGGCCCCTAGGACATTTCCCAGGGGAGGGGACTCAAGGCCACCTCCATATGGTAACTGAGTCACACCAAGGACAGTATCCACAGGGATTTCAATGGCAGTGAGTGAAACATCTCATTTATCACCAATGACGCAGGTAGGTCCACAGCCATCTCAGGGACAGGGGCAGGGGTTCCAGGGGAAGGAACTCATTTCAGAGGTAGTCACAAAACAGTGCACAGGTTCAATCTCTTGTTACCTGTTGGGGATGTGGAGGACCTCCTTACCAGCGTGACTACCTAGAGTTACAATCAGGATTTGTGCATAGAGAAGGAAAGGTCCTGATGGGAAGAGCAAGTAGCATCCACCAGATTTACGCAGTGGTTAATAATTGCTAGGCTGAACATCAATCCACGGTGGTGGAGTCATTAGGTATGCTAAACCATATCAATGTTAAGATTTTATTTGATTCTGGTGCAATAGATAGTTTGATTTCACCATCTACATTAGAAAAGAGTGGGTTGGCAGCCTACAAACACGATGAATTTAAACAAGTCAAGATGGCTTTGGGGGAAAAACAAGCGGTAGGACCTAGCATTGATAATTGTATAGTAGACCTGGGAGTGTGTACTACCAGATTAAAGGTATACGTCACTCCTCTCAGGATGTACGACCTAATCATTGGAATGGATTGGTTAGAATCTCGTCGAGCTTTGGTAGATTGTTTCGCAAAAAGGGTGTTCTATGTAGACGACTAAGGAAGGCCAATGGAGATCTAGGGTGTATGGAGAAAAGTGTCATTACACTTTCTCTCAACTATGAAGGTTAAGCGATGCTTGAGACAAGGGTGTCGACTATATGTAGTGGAAGCAGTGAATGAAAGGAAGGGACCCTCATTAGATCAGTACCCGGTATTGTCAAAATTTAAGAATGTTTTTCCAAACAAGTTATCAGGGTTACCTCCTGAGAGAGAGATTGATTTTACTATTGAGCTAAAACATGGTGCAGAATCAATTTCCAAAACTTTGTATCGGATGACAGTGCCAGAACTTTGTGAGTTGCAAATGCAGTTGAAAGAGTTAATGGACTTAGGGATAATAAGGCCTAGTGTCTCACCTTGGGGTGCACCAGTAATTTTTGTAAATAAGAAGGATGGTTCCTTACGATTATGTATAGACTACAGGGACTTGAATCGTGCTACAGTGAAAAATAGGTACCCAATGCCGTAAATAGATGACCTCTTCGATTAGATGAAAGGAGCAGCGGTATTCTCAAAGATCGATTTGCGATCCAAGTATCACCAGTTAAGGATTAAGGAAGGCGATATCCCAAAAACCGCCTTTCGAACTCGGTTTGGGCATTATGAGTTTGTCGTAGTACCTTTCGGATTGACCAGAGCACCAATAGTATTCATGAGCCTCATGAACGACGTATTCTGGAAATACTTAGACTGTTTTGTACAAGTCTTTCTAGATGACATCCTCATCTATTCCAGGAATGAAAGAGAACATGAGGAACACTTACGAGTGGTGTTGTCCTGCCTTAGAGAGAACAAATTGTATGGGAAGTTGTTGAAGTGTTCCTTCTTCTAGAAATAAATTCACTATTTAGGTCATATCATTTACGGTGAAGGATTCTCTGTGGACCCAGAAAAGGTAAAGGCCATTATGGAGTGGCCAGTGCCAAAAAATGCCCATGAGGTGAGAAGCTTCATGGGGCTAGTAGGTTATTATTGGAGATTTGTGGAAGGATTCTCAAAAATAGCGAAACCCATCACCACTTTTTAGTGCAAGGGGGTCAGGTATGAATGGATAGATGAATGTGATAGTGCATTCATTGATCTTAAGAGGTTACTAACTAGTGTGCCAATTCTATGAGTGTCGGATATGGAAAAGGACTTCACAATCTGCATGGATGCCTCGAAGCAAGGGTTGGGGGCCGTGCTAATGTAGGATGGAGGAGTGATAGCTTATGTGTTAAGGAAGTTGAATAAATACGAAGAGCTATACATGACTCATGATTTAGAGTTGGCAGTTGTAATGCTAGCTCTGAAACTTTGGAGGCACTATCTTGTGGGGTGAAACTTTGAGCTCAAAACAGACCATCAAAGTTTAAAACATCTCTTCACTCAAAGGGATCTGAATTCCAGGAAAAGGCGATGGAGTGAGTTTATGAATGAGTATGATTTTGGTATTTCGTACATCAAGGGGAAGGAAAATGTGGTCACAAATGCCTTGAGTAGGAGACCATGTGTCTTCTCCTTGGTACCCTTAAAGGTCAATTTGAGGGAACATGTGTTGACGCAACTCCAAGAAGACAGTTGGTGTTTAAAGGTTACTTCAAACCTCCAGAGTGGGAGGCAGTTAGATCCAAAGTATGATGGATATAGTTTGGAAGAAGATGGACTATTGAGATATTGGGGAAGGATGTACATCCCTGAAAATGGGGATATTCGAAGCATCATACTGAAGGAAGCCCATAGAGCACTTTATTGTGTGCATCCGGGTGTGAAGAAGATGTACGCAGACATGAGGAAGCTTTTCTTCTAGGTAGGCATGAAGCGCGATGTAGTCCATTTCGTCGCCAAGTGCCTAGAGTGTCATCAAGTGAAAGTCGACCACCATCACCCGGCATGCCTCCTACAACCACATGATGTTCCTATGTCCAAATGGGAAGTCATTTCTATGGATTTTGTTGTGGGGTTGTCGCTCACATCTCATAGACACAATGTCATTCTTGTGATAGTGGATAAGTTAACCAAGAGTGCTCATTTTATTCTGGTTAGAGACACTTATGATGTCACTGATGTGGCATGTGTGTTTGTAAGTGAGGTTATCCGTTTGCACGGGATACCTAAGAAGATCATTTCAGATAGGGACTCCAGATTCACTTCTAGGTTTTGGAAAAGTTTACAGCCAGCATTGGGGACTCAGTTGAACTTAAGCACATCTTATCATCCTGAAATAAATGGGAAAACCGAGAGATTAAATCAAGTCATGGAAGACATGCTCAGGATGTATGTCATGGATAATCAAAACCAGTGGGAGAAGTACCTACCTCTGGTATAGTTTTCCTACAATAACAGTTTTCATAGCTCCATCGGAATGCCACCCTATGAATATCTGTATGGAAGACCATGCAGAACACCATTGAGTTGGGATAGAATAGAAGACCGAGTAACAGTTGGGCCATAATTGATTCAAGAGATGGAGGAATAGGTGATTCAGATTAGGCAAAGACTAAAGGAAGCACAGGATAGGCATAAAAGTTATGCGGATGCACACAGGACCGATCGAAGTTATGAAGTGGGAGACCAGGTTTTCATTCGTATCAGGCCTAATAAGAGTACCATATGGTTCAGGAAGGGGACAAAGTTGTCACCTCGATTTATAGGACTGTTCAGAATCCAAGAGAAAATTGGACCCGTTACTTATCGTCTCGTACTACGACCCGACTTGCATAAAACTCATAATGTTTTTCATGTATATGTTTTACGTCATTATGTTGTTGATGAATCACATAAATTAAATTGGAAGGAATTGCAGGTATCGGACATGGGAACTCTCATGATAGAACCGTTACACATATTGGACCGTAGAGTCCGACAGCTCAGGAACCGTCTGGTAGACCAAGTTAAGGTCCAATGGAACAAGTATAGTCCAGGATCTGCTACTTAGGAAGATGCCAAGACATTACGATGAGACTGTCCCTCACTTTTTTAACCACCTCAATAATATGTTTCTCGAAGGTTGGGTGTATGTAACATTGTAATGCACCCACTAGGAAAATCAAAATTTTCCTCGATTTCTCGAGGATCAAAATCCCTAAGTTACTCACGGGGGGCCTAGCGCCCACTAGTTCCTCATATGTTCACCTCCACATGGTTGTGAGTCATGACTATGGGCCAAACTAGTACGGCATCTCCTTGCACTTCACAACTCAGTACTACCAGAACGTCGAGTCTTTCGACCCTGCAAACCCCAAAGCTCGAAACAATGAAACGACGAACCTCGACAGGGCTAGCGAATGGCAAGTTTCCCTTCAAAGGGAGATCGATGGCCATAAGCCTCTCCTGATCCAATGGTATGGATCCTTCCAGGGTTTCAGTATTTGGGAGTTCGAAATGAAATGACTCCAAGACTCTTTGTCATTCAAATCCTTGAATTCCATTATGGAAATCCGTGTAATAGATCGATGGCTCTCAGGAGTGTGGATCCAATGGTCCACGGGATTTCAGGACTTTTCCCTGAGCTCTGACCACTTGCCACACGTCTCCTTTGATGGACAGTCTGGATTCCTTCAGGACTTCTCTTGCAAGGGAAAAGGGGTCGTGGCAATAATGCCTGTGTCTCTTCCTCAAATCTAATGGTCATTACAGACCTTGGACCCTCCGAAGGGATCATGTTCATGCATTGCTTGCAAAGGTGGAGAGGGGTCGAGGAACTATCATCCACATTCCTTCCCCACATCCAACAATTGTTACGGACCTTGGATCCTCCGAGAGGATCTCGTCCGTTAATCGAGACTTAAACATATGCTAATATTTTTGGGAGTTCACCAGTCGAAGTTTCGGGACTTATCAATCACGAGAGTCTGACCTCTTGTCAACGGGACTCCCGAACTCCCGATTTGTGAAATCTCGATGGGATCTTTCTTTTGGGATTCTCCCGAGATCCTGGATTACTGCCACGTGTCCTCCCTCAGATGGACGGTCCTTGTTGTTTCACGATTTCGTGACTTGCGATCCCAAGTGACGCAAATCCTTTGTCAACTCGAATCCCCAGTATCTGAAATACTGATGGACTCTTGATCTCCGCCACGTGTCCTTCATGGATGGATGGTCTAGATTATTTTCGCGATTTTGTGACTTGCGACCCCCAGTGACGCAAATCCTTTGTCAACTCAAATCCCTGGTATCTGAAATACCGATGGACTCTCGATCTCCACCACATGTCCTTCATGGATGGACGATCTAGATCTATATCGGGACTTTCACCATGGAGTGTCCCGATCTCTTGTCATCAGGACTCCCAGAATCCTGAACTTCGAATCCCCAATACCGACTTCTCTCTCGGGACTTTCACCCTTGTTCATGAGGGCTTAACCCTCATGCATCTCCTAACAGATCCAACAACTATCAGGTTTTCTAGTTAAGATCTGATGGCTCAGATCTGTCCCACGTCATGCACTCTCCCCCTACTCTCTGGACGTGGAAAAACCAACGGTCCAGATACTCCAACAGCCCTTAGAGATCTACAGTCCCGATTTCCTCGCTACCCACGAAGATAAAAGAAAAGGGGTAAGGCATGTAATGCCCATGTTTCTTCGGCCAATCTAACGATCATGAATGACCACAGATATTCCGACGGGATCTCGTCCGTTGATCGATACTTATACCTACGCTGCTACTTCGGGATTTCAAGAGGATCATTCTTCCTCATACAGGGTTGTTAAGACTTGCGCATTCAAGTCCTTTTTCCAGGTTCTTGGTAAACTTTTCCAAGAAGGGTATCTTTGTGGAGAGATCTATTCCTGGGCATTCCTGGAGATAGATAAGGGGAAACAAATTCTCTAGAATGGACTGGAAGTATAACTTGGTTCAACTTACGCATAAATAAATTTATCTATCAACATAATCCATGCGTGGTTTTTCTGTTACAAGCATACATCTACCCTTTCTTATCAAAACACTACACAGATAGTCTTATACTGTAATCATTCACAATTTCATAGTTTATGAGCATATATGTCAGCATATGAATTTCACGATGCAAGATGTAAAACACTTATCAGAAATAACACCAGAAGTGAGTGCAACTGATGAGAGGGGTGCACGTTTCCACCCAACCGTAGGCTCAATGATTCTGATATGATTTACCACTAGAAACCCCCAAGATGAGACCACGATGCTACGAGACTGTGTCTCGGTTTTCTAGTGACCGAGAATGATAGTTACTCTCCCCCTTCTCTGCTATCACTTGTTAATATTATGGTAGCTGTGGGAGGTATTTACCCCCATGTGTGAACTTGACGAGAATAAAAGACTCTGGAAAGAAAGAGAAAACCTAATGAGTTGGCTAATAACCCTAGAAGCCCTGTCAGCTCAAGAAGATAATTTATATTAGGCTATTAGCCTCCAAGAGAAGAAGTCATCTAGAATTAATAATAATATATTGAACAGACACATACCCAAAAGGAGAAGTCGGCCCCAACAAACATGCAGGATTACTATAAATACAGGGCGCCAATTCTCATTTGACAGCATCTCAGAATTACAGTTTCCCAGTTGGTGCGCATTACAGTTGCAGTCTGGTGCGCAAGTTTGGAGGAGGGTTGCAGGTGCAGCTGCAGCAGCAGCTAGTTTCAGTATTGGCTTGGATATCTCTTGGCTAGGGTTTGGAACATCTGATCAGCTTTTTGTGATGCGCTATTCTTAGGGATTGATGCACTACTCGTTTTTTGGCTATCTAGCCTAGGGTTTTCTTCCAGAGGAATTCTCAGTCAAGGTTAAGGTGCTCAGAGGGAGGCTTCGGCCTGTGGGTGGGTGACGAGGGTATCGTCAATGGTAAAATGAGCATGCCATCTTCTATATTCTAACAGGTTATGGGCCCACACCCCTTCAGTCAGCCTAAAATGCTGGAAGGAATCATAGCCTCTAGATATTGAGCTCGTTGAGGAACTGCCGCTATGGTTACTAGTAGGAGCATCTTCCAAAAGCACTGCAGCTAGGGTTACTAGCAGAAGTAGTTGCAGAAACCCTAAACCTCTTGTCGAGGCACCTTAAGTGACGATATTGACCTAATATCCAGATAGATTAGTGTGCCCTAGCCCAGCGCATCTCTTGGTACTCTCAGAAGGCCAAGATGTGAAGTTTGGATTTCTGATCAAATCTAGGGTTTGACCAAGTCAAGAAATCCATGACGAATTCTATGAAGTCTAAGAACAAGCTAGATGGAGCCTCTAACTTCAGAGCATGGAAGACAAGGATTGATATCATCCTTGCTAAGAATAAAGTGTTGGATATTGTGAAAGGAAAGATCGTGAAGCCAGAGTTTAAAGAAGGAGAAGAGAAGGAACCACAGAACGTTGCAGCTATGGAGAAGTTCAAAGACGTTGACATCAATGCCATGAGTATCATAGTGGATTCCATAAAATACCACTTGATACCCTACATCTCCCATCTTAACTCATCGAAGAATATGTACGATGCCCTAACGAATCTCTTCTCAGTTAGAAACATTGGACAGGTTATGGGTCTAAAGAACGAGCTCCGTGACATGAAGATGAATGATGATGACAGCATAACATCATACTTTGTAAGGATCTCCCAGTTAAGATATCAACTACAAGCTATTGAAGAGATCACTTCAGAGAAGGAATTGGTCAACATAGTACTCAATGGTCTTCCCAAGACATGGGATGCATTTGCCGCAAGCATGAATACAAGGAAGGAGTACCCGACATTTGAAGAACTTTGGACTTGCTATGCTCAAGAAGAATCAAGGATCAATGCAAAGGAGAAAACCCAAAAGAAGTACGATGATCAAGCCTTCACAACAACATTCAAGAACTTTAGGAACAAAAGGAAGTTTGGTTCAAGGAGGAAGCCAAATCAAGAGAAAGACATTTCAGAAATACAATGCTTCAACTGTCAGAAGTACAGTCACTACAGGAATCAGTGTCCCAAACTAAAGAAAAGGAAGAAGAAACATGAAGCATCGATTGCTGAAGAAAAGGAACCTACTAAGAAGACTAAGCAGGATGGAAGAGACTTCTTCTACTAAAAGGTAACAATAATCTTCTTATTTTCTTGTACATATCTTGTTTGCATCATCTCTGTACATATCCCGTATATCTATCTCTTGGAAGATAATGTGTTCCAAGAAGAACTATACCTATGAAAGAACAACAAGACAAGGATGAATATTATTAGATAATACATATGAAAGGATAAAATACAAATCATGTGGAAGACATTACAATATAAGATCGAAATCAGAAATCAATCTTGAAGAGACTTGGAAAAAGTAAAGACAGAAAGAAGTCAACAATCGAAAGGAAAATGAAGAAAGACTTATGACGGCAACTAAGACGGAAGCGTGGACTCTAGTAGACAAGAGAGCCAATTATACATTGTAGAAGACACTAAGGATGCATATGGAAGCATGGACTCTATTATATATTGTAGAAGACAATAAGGACGAAGACAGAAGCATGGACTCAGTCAGACGAAGGGAGCCGATTATATGCACTCTTACATGAAGCAAGGATTAGGAGGGAGCTAATCCTATGATCCATTGAAGATGATGAAATACATATATCCATGGTAGCAGCCATGAAAAGACAGTACATGTTCAGCTCAACCGCAGAAGAAGACCTTTCGAAGAGAAGCCTTAAAGTATTCCTGGTTGTCCATCCAGATCCGTGAACCGATGATAAAGGTAAGAAGTGGAATCTCTAGGGCATGGAATCTATAAGAAACTCCATGAACCCAAAAGCTAAAGAAGAACATGAAGATTCCAAGAAAGGAAGAGAAACGAGAACAACCAGTCATTGTATCAAGAATCACAAGATTACCAGCCTGATATGAACTCACTAAAAGAAATCAAGCAGAAGAATTGAAAGTCGTGATGAAGAACAGTGTATGGAAGACTTATGAATGAAAGTATTGCAAGATCCAGAACCAGAGATTCTCCCAGATGAAGGGAGAAGACTATGATGATTGATTGTTCCAAGTACACCAGACTTATCTCTATATAAGTCATTATATTATCTGCAACATCCATGAATCAGAATTCTACATCAGATGAATGCAAATAATGTTCTCTAGAAGAAATTGAGTAAAGAGCGCATGCAGAGAAATATCAAAACTTTGAGGCATACCAGAAAGATACTCATGTATGCAGACAAGAATAAGACAACATGGCAGAGAACCTCCAGTGCACAGCAAAAGCGTGGTGAAGATTTCCTATAACATCAAGATGACTACTCAGAAGATCAGATCTCATGATGACAGAAGAAGTACCACATGAATATGTTCCAGTTCTCCAACCATGATATACTCTACTATTCAAATCTACATGAAGTCTTCACAGTATTCCAGACTAAAGTACAAGAATTACATTATCCATGATGAAGTCCAGAAAGGAGAAAGTGATTCTCCAATACATATCTCCACAGATGAGCAGATAAGCATACATTTTTGTAAAGCCTCTATCCAAAATGAAAGTACTTGCATACTCAAGCTAGAGCTCATGGAAATAACTCTATTAACCGGAATAGAAGACTCTCCAAACTAAAAGAAGGTACACAAACATTTATCTTTGAAATTGAAATAACTCTCCAGTTAGGAGGGATAATTTATCTTTGTAATTGAGAAATAGTCCAGATTGGACAGATGCTTTCCTGTTCGGAAAGTGGATTGAGATTTCTGACGGACAGTGGCCTCCCATTGTAGTTAACATGAGAGGCGGACTAATTGTTGATGTATCATAAACAACAACTTCCCATTATGGGGAGTGGTCTAGGACAGTCATTCTTCTTGGAAGTCACTCTGTGTAGTGGTCAAGTAGAATGGTCTGCCTCGCCGGGCAATCATTCTTTCGAAGTTCACAGTTGTGAGTAGTTTCGAAGAATCATCCGTTTTGGAGGTTGATGTAGGACATACATTCCTCAAGGGAAGACTCATTCTTTCCAGGTTACACTTGTTTAGTGTCAAAAGAATGTCCCAGGGTGGGGAATGGTCCGGATAGTTACTCCTCGACGGCAGACTCATTCTCTCCAGGCTACACCTTGTTTAGTGTTGGAGGAATGGCCCAGGGTGGGGAGTAGTCCAGGCTCAGTAATCAGGGACAGTTATTCCTCAAGGGTAGACTCATTCTCTCCAGGTTACACTTTGTTTAGTTTCGGAAGAATGGCCCAGGGTGGGGAATAGTCTAGGACAGTCATTTCTTAGGGCAGACTCATTCCCTCCAGGTTACACTTTGTTTAGTGTCGGAGGAATGGTCCAGGGTAAGGAATGGTCCAAACATTTCTCGAGGGAAGACTCATTCTCTCCAGGTTACACTTTGTTCAGTGTCGGAAGAATGGCCCAGGGTGGGAAATGGTCTAGGTTCAGAAATCAGAAACAATCCTTGTTCCTTGGTTGAGAAGAATGGGGTAGATAGCCCAATATTGATACTCTATGTTGAGGGCAGACATTCTTTCAGACCTCACAGATGTGAGTGAAAGATTGGCCCATATGATTATTATTGATGTTCTATATTGAGGGTAGACATTATTTCAGATCTCACAGACGTGAGTGAAATATTGGCCCAGATGATCATTGTTAATATTCTATACTGAGGGCAGACACTCTTTCAGATCTCATAGACGTGAGTGAAAGATTGGCCCAGTTGATTCAGTTTTTATGATAACATTGTTTCTATGCAGATGAAGAATACTGTGGTGGTAGACATTCTTTCAGATCTCACAGACGTGAGTGAAATATTGGCCCAGATGATACAGTTTTTATCATAACATTGTTTCTATGCAGGATGCTCTCAGATGTTTGTTATGAAGACTATATGACAATAGATGAGGACTACTGTGGTGAATGTGTTTCACTGCTCGCAACTATACGTTGTTGATCAAGTACTTGTGTGTTACTTGATGTGGTAGTTAACCACTAGATTGTAGTTGTGTACTACTATGAATAGACACAGGTGTGTTCTATCCTTGTTCTAATTTCCTAAGCGCGTTCCTGATGATGGACCACACTAGTTTGGTCCGAAACGTCGAAGAACATAAAACCTATGCGATGGATCCGAAAGCTCTCTCTGAACAAGACTATCAGTAGATTATTAGAGATGATCATTCAGATGAATGATGAACATAGATTTTCCAGATGGAAAATAGTTCAGAGCTTTTACTCCTCTTGTATCACTCCATGGTGAGAGTGACTTATCCAGCATCATATCTAACTACTCAGATGCAGTATGGTTTCAAGAGATGATGCAGTTGATGGTGATGGTGATGCTCATGATCTAGTCATGAAATAGTCTAGATGACTATATTGATGCTATCGGGTAAATGGCGTGTTTTATGCTCAAGTCCATTACCTATAAATACCTCTCTAGCTAGGAGGGAGTGTTAATATTATGGTAGTTATGGGAGGTATTTACCCCCATGTGTGAACCTGACGAGAATAGAAGACTCTGAAAAGCAAGAGAAACCCTAATGAGTTGGCTAATAACCCTAGAATCCTTGTTGGCTCAAGAAGATAATTTATATTAGGCTATTAGCCTCCAAGAGAAGAAGTCGGCCAAAATTAATAATAATATACTGAACAAACACATACCCAGAAGGAGAAGTCAGCCCCAGCAAACAGGCAGGATTACTATAAATACAAGGCACCAGTTCTCATTTGACAGCATCTCAGAATTACAGTTTCCCAGTTGGTGTGCAATGTAGTTGCAGTCTGGTGCGTAGGTTTGGAGGAGGGTTGCAGGTGCAGCTGCAACAACAACTAGTTTCAATATTGGCCTGGATATCTCTTGGCTAGGGTTTGGAACATCTAATCAACTTTTTGTGATGTGCTATCCTTGGGGATTGATGCGCTACTCTTTGTTTGGCTATCTAGCCTAGGGTTTTCTTCCGGAGGAATTCTCAGTCAAGGTTAAGGTGCTCATAGGGAGGCTTCGGCCTGTGGTTGGGTGACGAGGGTATCATCAATGGTAAAATGAGCACAACATATTCTATATTCTAACATCACTCACTCTGCGTATCTCCATAGTTCTCTTCCTCCCCTTGCGTCTTCCTCCAATCGCTTCTCCCTAACGCCTTATCCTCTTGCGAGATTGTGTGTGGTGTGATTTCCCTCGCACTGGTCAGGCCTGATGGCTCTACGGATGGGCAGTTCACCCCCCGATCCCTCATTAATTTATGAGGAGCCATCTACCTGCCAGCCTGCGAGACACTTAATTTGGGGCCAGCGAGCTGCTCTTGGTTCTCCAGGCCAGTGAAGTCCAAATACGGTATTGTTTTCGGTGGAAGTTAACTCCACCATTCAAGGTGCCTTCCACCGCCTTTCTTCAGCCATCGTGGTCTCTTTTTTAGCATATCCTCTCTCAGTAGTCCTGCAATATATATATATATATATATATATATATATTATTCACATTCATCGACCTTTTCCACAAGGTCCATTCACATCACACATTCACATTTCTGAGTTTGCCACAGTTCTTGGCCAATCCAGTTATTTTTACAAACTGGGGGAAACAGGGTGTTACAATTCCCTCCCCCTTAAAGGAACATCGTCCTCGATGTTCTTATCTATTAACATGAAATGCATGTACAGAAGTACACAAAATCGGATATGCATGTTTCATGGCATCCTCCATTTCCCATGTAGCCTCATCTGGGCCAAAATGTTTCCATTGCACCTTGACCTTGTAATGGTTCGGTTCTGGAGCGGGATTTCCTTTCTGTCCAGTATGCATTGGGGTTCTGGTAGAAATTCTCCCTCTGGTTCCACCTGGATCACAGACCAGTCAATTATATGGTTAGCATCATGTACATATTTCTTCAGTAATGAAACATGGAAAACATTATGTGCTTTTATTGTGGGAGGAAGTGCTAGCCTATAGGCTATAGGTCCCACTCTATCTAGAACCTCAAAGGATCCACAATACTGAGGTGACAACTTGGCACAAGCTCCCATTTTCAAGGAACTCTTCCTAGGCCTAACTTTGAGATATACATGATCTCCTACTTTGAACTCTCTTGGAGTTCTCTTTTGGTCGGCATAACTTTTCAGTCGGTTTTGAGTGACCTTCAGGTTTTGTTTTATCTAAGTCACCTGTTGTTCCATTTATTTCAACATGTCGAGGCCAAAAGAAATATTGTTTACGATATTACTCCAGCTGACTGGAGTATTACATGATCTACCATAGAGGACTTTGAAGGGACTCATCTTTAAGGATGCTTGGTAGCCATTGTTGTAGGTGAATTCTACCAGTGGCAGGTAGTCTTCCCACTTTTTGGGTTGATGCATTACATGCATTCTTAGCATGTCTTCAAGTACTTGGTTCACTCTTTCCGTCTGTCCATCAGTTCGAGGTTGATAGGTGGTGCTAAACAACAATTTGGTCTCTAAACCAACCATCGATGATTTCCAAAAGTTAGAGGTAAATTTTGTGTCTCTGTCAGACACGATCTCTTTCAGCATACCATGCACTCTGAATATCTCCTTCATGAACACCTGGGTGATATCGATTGCTTTGAAGGTTGATTTGAAAGGGAAGAAATGAGAAGACTTGCTCAATTTATCCACCACTACCATAATGGCATCATTCTGTTTGGTTGAGGTTGGTAATCCAGTGATGAAATCCATGGAGATGGTTTCCCATTTCCATTCTGGGATTGGTAAAGGTTGTAATAATCCTACCGGGTGTCGATGTTTTGCTTTAACCTGCTGGAACTCTATGCATTTGGCTAAGTACTCGGCTATGTCTTTCTTCATTCCAGGCCAATAAAATTGTCTCGTAGTGGCAGTGATCATTTTTTGGTATCCTGGATGACCGCAATAGGGTCTTTTATGTAGTTCATCCATTATGAACCTCTTCAAGTAGTCACAATTTGGAATATACAGTCTATTTCTGTAAGTGAGCAGACCTCCTTTGGTCATCTAGTAGCCTTCATATTTTACTCTGGTGGGTTCTTGTTGTAGGTACATGTCCACAGTCTGGACGAAGGGATCTATTTCTTATGCGTTTCTGATTCTTTCCTTGACTTCTGTCTCGCAGGTGCTCACCGCTACCAGGTGAATTGTTTTCATACTTCTGCTAAGGGCATCGGACACCCTATTTTCCTTTCCTTTAATGTGTTTGATTTCAAAATCAAACTCACTAAGGAGGGCCATCCATCTAGCTTGTCTAGCATTGAGATTTGGTTGATCAAACAGGTATCGCAATCCATAGTGATCTGTCATAAGTACAAATTTTCTTCCCAGGAGGTAATGCCTCCACATTTTCAAGGCATGCACTATGGCAGCCAGTTCTAGATCATGGGTCACATAGTTGACTTCATGCTCGTTCATATTTCGGGATTCATAGAAGATAACACTTCCTTCCTGCATAAGGACTCCTCCGAGCCCTTCCTTACAGGCATTTGTGCACACGAGGAAGTCAGCTTCTGGATCTACGATATTTAGTATGGGTGCATGGGTCAGTAGATGTTTCAGGGTTTGAAATCTTTCTTCACATTTATGTGTCCACATGAATTTTGTCCCCTTCTTCTAGAGGGCAGTGATTGGACAACCAATCTTGGAGAATCCTTTTATAAATCTCCTATAGTATCCTGTTAATCCCATAAGGGATCTGATATTCGAAACATCCTTCGGGGTAGGCCATTCCATGATAGACCTGATTTTGTCAGGGTCTACCGCTACTCCTTCTTCAGAGAGAACATGGCCTAAGTAATGTATTTCCTTCTGGAAGAATTCACATTTCCTGAATTTGGCATAGAGCTGATGTTCTCTTAGCACTTGCAGCACAAGTCTAAGATGCTCTTCATGCTCTTCTCTATTCTTAGAGTAGATTAATATGTCATCAATAAAAACTAGCACAAATTTATCTAGAAATTTACTGAGTACATTGTTCATCAAGCACATAAAGGTGGCAGGGGCATTGGTTAACCCAAATGGAACTACCACAAACTCATAGTGACCATACCATGTCCGGAAGGCAGTTTTATGGATGTCTTCATCCTTGATTCAAACTTGATGGTATCCCGACCTCAAGTCGATCTTTGAGAAAATAGATGTGCCTCCCAATTGATCGAACAGATCATTGATCCTGGGTAAAGGGTACTTGTTCTTTATGGTTACCTTTTTGAGTTGTCTATAATCTATACACAGTCTAAGGGTGCCATCCTTCTTTTTCACAAGGATTGGTGTTCCCCATGGAGACACGCTGGGTCGAATATAGCCTTTATCCATTATTTCTTTTAATTGAAATTTGAGTTCAACTAACTCAGGTGTGCTCATCCGGTAGGGTGTCCTAGACATCGACCACTCCTGGTGCCAGTTCTATCAAGAAGTCTATGTCCCTCCTTGGAGGTACACCCGATACCTCTTCCGGAAACACATCTATGTATTCTCTCAGGATAGGGTGATTGTCAGGGCTTGGTTTATCACCTTCGATTGTTTTCAACACCTGTATTGCATATAGGGGACATCCCTTTCGACAATACTTTCTCATTTGCAGGGCTGATATTTGTCTCACCAAGATGGGTTTTCGAATCCCTTGAAGGGTTATTCTTCTCCCTTCTTTACTTACACACTCTAAGGTTTTATGGTAACAGTCCAGTCTGGCTTTATGGGCAGCTAACCAATCCATACCGATCAATAGATCATATGATCCCAGGGGTAATATGTTAAGGGTTACTTGGGTGGGGAATTCACCCAACATTAATTGGCAGGCTGGTATAACCTCTACTATCTTCCTTTTGGTGCCAGTGGCTAATTGTACCAATCATGGCTTGGTATGTTTTTGTGGTTGTAGTTTACACTTATCAACAACTTTAGGGGCTATATAACTCAAATTTGAACTAGGGTCAATCAAAATAGACATTAGATGGTTGAAAATCATATCTTCTATTTCCACTACTGAAGCTTGATGGTCAGCTTGGTTATTATCCAAGGCTGCATAAATTTGCGGCAAACTCCTGGCCACATCATTGACGGTAGTAGTTTCTTGGATGTTATAAATCCTCCAACTCTTCTATTGTCGGTGTGGACAGTCTCTCAGAAGATGTTCCTCTCCGCAACCCCAACATTTCAGAGGTTCTCTCTTGGTGTTATCCATCTTCACTGGGATAGGTCCAGAAGTTTTATTTCCACCAGATGAGGGAAAGTTCTGTTGGTGTACACTCCGGGCTGCAAAGTTCATTCTTGGGTTCTTATTGTAGTTCTTAAATCCTGGGGATTTGATCCGCTTTTTCTGAAATCTTGAACTATTCTTTGGTTTCCATCCTTCACGAGGTTCTGCTCGATGCCCAAACTGTTCATGACAATAGGTTGCCTTTCGAATGGTGCCTTCTAGGGTCTTTGTCTCATCAAATTCAATTCTGTTCCGATATTCCTTGGGTAGCCCACTGATGAAGCGTTGCACCTTTTCCTTTTTTTCTTTTATATAAGGTACATACCTCAACAAGTCAAGGAATTCGTTAACATATTCTTCTATAGTAAGTTGTCCCAGTTTGAGTTCATAAAACTCTTTAGTCTTTTTGTCGAAATATTTCTCCGACAGATACTTCTTCCGGAAGTAATTCTCAAATTGTTTCCAAGATAGGTCCTCTTCATGAACCCCTTTCACATTATTAAGGTCTTCCCACCAAATGGAAGCTTTTCCATTCAAGTTGAAGGTGGCCACTTGGGCCTTCATATTTTCTAAAAAGTCATGGACTCTGAAATACTTCTTTAGTCCAAGCAGCCAGGCCTCTTCTTCCTCTCCCTTCTTTATTTCACCATCGAAGGAGGGTGGTTTGGCCTTTTTAAATTCTTTGAATTTTCAACCTTTGGAAGAATTTTTCTTCTTTTGTTTTCTTCGGGGATAGGAACTGGTTCTACTGCTAGAAGAGTCCTCTGAATTGCCAGTTTCCTTCTCAGAGGAATCATCTAACACTTTTCCTTTACCTATGGGGTGGACCTTTTTCGAGGTGCTCCTCTCAGTGTGGCCACTGATATGACCATGTTTCTGAGTTTTAGGTTCATGTTGCATTTGTCTTTGTAGATCAGATAAACTCTACCGTAAAACTATGTTAATTTCTGTTTGTTTTTCTTATTCTTTCATCATCCTTTCATTGTCAGCCTTGCAGCTCTGTAATTCGACAATGAGACTCCTCGCAGTCTCGGCTAGATCTGGAGGAGTCCCTACTAACCTTCTTTCGTCAGACTCTTCATCTCTATTGTGGGAGCCCTCTCCCAATTCATGGTGAGTCACCATACTATGTGTTGATAATTTCCCACGATTGATCTTCCGCTTGTGCGCAAAGACAAACGTTGGTTGTTAGTCAATAGTTAGATACATTTTTATAATCCGCGCAAAATTCATATTTCTTTCACATGCATACACAGTCGGTTTTTCATTTCAGACTTTGACCTTTTTGAATTATGAGGGTTAAGATAGAGGGTTACTCTTTTTAAGAGTGTTCTGAACGGAGCTTCTGCGCAACTTGTTCATGAGCCCAAGCAGGTCGAGTGTTGTAACCATGCTTTGATACCAATTTGTAATGCACCCACTAGGAAAATAAAAAATTTCCTCGATTTCTCAAGGATCAAAATCCATGAGTTACTCATGGGGGGCCTAGCGTCCGCTAGTTCCTCATATGTTCACCTCCACGTGGTTGTGAGTCATGACTACGGGTCGAACCAATACGATGTCTCCTAGCACTTTGCAACTTAGTACTACCAGAACGTCAAGTCTTTTGACCCTGCAAACCCCAAAGCTAGAAACAACGAAACACCAAACCTCGACAAGGCTAGTGAATGGCAAGTTTCCCTTCAAAGGGAGATCGATGGTCGTAAGCCTCTCCTGATCCAACGGTATGGATCCTTCCGGTGTTTCGGTATTCGGGAGTTCAAAATGCAACGACTCCAAGACTCTTTGTCATTCAAATCCCCAAATTTCGTTATGGAAATTCGTGTAAGAGATCGACGGCTCTTAGGAGTGTGGATCCAATGATCCACGGGATTTTGGGACTTTTCCCTGAGCTCTGACTGCTCACCACGCATCTCCTTTGATGGATGGTCTGGATTCCTTCGAGACTTCTCTTGCAAGGGAAAAAGGGTTGTGGCAATAATGTCTGCATCTCTTCCTCAAATCTAACGATCATTACAGACCTTGGATCCTCCGAAGGGATCATGTTCATGCATTTCTTGCAAAGGTGGAGAGGGTTCGAGGGACTATCATCCACGTTCCTTCCCCACATCCAACAGTTGTTACGGACCTTGGATCCTCTGAGAGGATCTCATCCATTAATCGAGACTTAAACATATGCTAACATTTTTGGGAGTTCACCAGTCGAAGTTTCAGGACTTATCAATCACGAGAGTCCGACCTCTTGTCAACAGGACTCCCGAACTCCCGATTTGTGAAATCCTGATGGGCTCTTTCTTTCAGGATTTTTGTGAGATCCTGGATTACTACCACGTGTCCTCCCTCAGATGGATGGTCCTCATTGTTTTGCGATTTCGCAACTTTCGATCCCCAGTGACGCAAATCCTTTGTCAACTCGAATCCCCGGTATCCAAAATACTGATTGACTCTCAATATCCACCACGTGTCCTTCACGGATGGACGGTCTAGATTGTTTTTGTGATTTCGTGACTTGCGACCCCCAGTGACACAAATCCTTTGTCAACTCAAATCCCTGGTATCCGAAATATCGATGGACTCTCGATCTCCGCCATGTGTCCTTCACGGATGGACGGTCTAGATCTATATCGGGACTTTCACCATGGAGTGTTCCGATCTCTTGTCATCAGGACTCCCAGAATCCCGAACTCTAAATCCATGATACTGACTCCTCTCTCAAGACTTTCGCCCTTGTTCATGAGGGCTTAACCCTCATGCATCTCCTAACAGATCCAACATCTGTTGGGTTTTCTAGTTAAGATCTGACGGCTCAGATCTGTCCCACGTCGTGCACTCTCCCCCTACTCTCTGGACATGGAAAAACCAATGGTCCAGATACTCCCACATCCCTTAGGGATCTACGGTACAGATACTCCCATAGCCCTTGGGGATCTATGGTCCCGATTTCCTGGCTACCCACGAAGATAAAAGAAAAGGGGTAAGGCATGTAACACCCATGTTTCTTCCACCAATCTAACGGTCATGAATGATCACAGATCTTCCGATAGGATCTCATCTGTCGATCAATACTTATCCCTACACTTCTACTTTGGGATTTCAAGAGGATCATTCTTCCTCATACAGGGTTGCTACGACTTGCGCATTCAAGTCATTTTTCCAGGTTCTTGGTAAACTTTTCCAAGAAGGTTATCTCTGTGGAGAGATCTATTCCGGGGCATTCTTGGAGACAGATAAGGGGAAACAAATTCCCAAGAGCGAACTGGAAGTCTAAATTGGTTCAACTTACGCATAAATAAATTTATCTATCAACATAAGCCATGCGTGGTTTTTTTGTTACAAGCATACATCTACCCTTTCTTATCAAAACACTGCACAGACAGTCTTATACTATAATCATTCACAATTTCACAGTTTATGAGCATATATGTCAGCATATGAATTTCACGATGCAAGATGTAAAACACTTATCAGAAATAACACTAGAAGTGAGTGCAACTGCTGAGAGGGGTGCTCGTTTCCACCCAACCATAGGCTTAGCGATTCTGATAGGATTTACCACTAGCCACCCCCGAGCTGAGACCACGATGCTGCGAGACTGTGTCTCAGTTTTCCAGTGACCAATAACAAGGGTTACTCTCCCCCTTCTCTACTATCACTCACTATGCGTATCTCCAGAGTTCTCTTCCTCCCCTCGCGTCTGCCCCCAATCGCTTCTCCCTCAGGCCTTATCCTCTTGTGAGATTGTGTGTGGCGTGATTTCCCTTGCACTGGTCAGGCCTGATAGCTCTATGGATGGGCGGTTTCTCCCCCATCCCTCATTAATTCCTGAGGAGCCATCTACCCGCCAGCCTGCGAGACACTTAATTCAGGGCCAGAGAGCCACTCTTGGTTCTCCAGGCCAGTGAAGTCCAAATACAATATTGTTTTCGGTGGAAGTTAACGCCACCATTCTAGGTGCCTTCCACTGCCTTTCTCCAGCCATCATGGTCTCTTTTTCAGCATATCCCCTCTCAGCAGTCCTACAATA
>ML779847.1:89717-104840 GCA_009831015.1 Picea engelmannii | reverse complement strand
GATGATGAGGTGGGATGAGTGGAGGCAAGAATGTGGGTGGTAGGGATAGAGGAGGTAAGTGATTGTTGGAGGGTGAAAGTTAGAGTGGGTGGAGAAGGTGGACGTTGTGCATGTTTTCTCACTTGCTCCTAGATACACTTGATTTTCCCTGTTCAATGCATTGGGTGCGTCTATCCATCAATCATACAACAAACCTTGAAGGCTCAGTCCTTTCATTTACTTCGAAGGAAAACCATTTCTTTTGTATTTGGGGTAGCTTTTCCTGGATCTTGTTCACCTCTTGGACCGTGACCTGGAACTGTGAACTTGGATTAACCAACCATTCATTGATTTTAAGAAGATCAATCTGGCTCATCTCTTGGATGGATGCCTGAGTATCTTCTTTGTTATTTCTATAATTTTGTTGGTTCATTTCTATCTCAATTTGCCCTAGGGCCTCTGTGACATTATTCCCCTCAAACTCAATCAACTTTTCAGTTAATGATGACAAGGCATCTAGACAAGCCTCTTTCACATCTCTGGAAAGTTTCTTGCCTTCTTCCAGATTGGTTTCCCAGGCTTTTAAGGCCATTTTTCCTCTTACTTGATCAAAATGAGAGAGAAGAGGAAAACTAGGGGCATTAGCTCTCTGCATCCATATGAGAACTTCCTGAAACTTAGACGGGGCTGAGAAAGCCTCTTTTTCCTTGATGTAAATATATTTCAGAGAAAGGTCTACTACCTGATAACATTTATGGACGGCATCAACTTTGAGATAGATTTCTTGTTGGGCAACTTCCAACCTCTCATTTACCTTTGACGTTTGTGCTTTGAAGTTCGAAATGTCTATCGTTGTGTTTTATGTTAGGGTCGGTCTGGCCTACAATTGCTCAATCAAGTTGTCACACTGAGTGATCAGTCCTTTGCTCGTCTGTGAACTCTGGTAGAGTAACTCAAGGTTGTCCTGTAGTTGTTTAATTTGTTGTTGATCATTAGACCTGATTTGCTCAAAGTCTTGGTTCATCATGCTTCTGATAGTCTGCTCTGCAATATATATATGATTTTGAAATTGTTCTACCAAGAGGCATTTCTGACGCAGTTGTTCGATCAAATTGTCCATTGACCATCGATTGGCAGTGGAAAAATCCCCCAACGAACCTGCAACTTCTTTTGCAAACTCTGGACCATCATGGTCTTTCTCGTCATATACCATTCTTTTCCTTTTGGTGATAACTCCATCCTTTTGGTGAGATTCCCTCTTTACGATGGCTTTATGTTTCTTGCTAAAAACGAAATCTGAGGGATGCATCTCTTCAGGAAAGATGGGAGTAAGATCACCTACAAAAGTGAGTTCGAAACTATGATTTCGGAAGTTGGTTTGTAGAGGGGTCAATTATCATATGATAGGTGAATCAATTTCGATGGAAGGTTCTTCTCCTATTGTATTCGAGGTGCCAGCAGGAGTAGATGGTGTTGAATGAGGGACAACTTGTCCCAGATTCATGAAGGCTTTGAATCGAGCTAACACTTGTGGATCCTTCAGTCCGGATAGTGATTCTCTTATCTCATGAAATAACACTTTGGGGCCCTTTAAGACTTCCTCATCTTTGTGCTTAGTGAAGCAACCTGGCTCTGATCCTATAGGTCTAGCTTTCTATGAAGGAAGCATGATATTTGACTCTCCCTGCAATATCTTTGGTAAGCTATTCTGCCCGTGTTTCTGAAAGCTGAGGAAATCAACTTTTCTGGTCAGGGCAGAGGGTCTAGAATCTTCTTGGAACTTCCTCATAATATCTAACTCCCTTGAACATTTTTTCATAAGGGGAATTCTCATGAATGTACCGCTTCATGCTAAACTGAGCAATATGCTTTTCCACTATCTTATGTGGATCATGCTTCTTGAACTCGATGTCAACTAATTTGACATCCTCTAGGGTTGCAACCTCGACTTTAGAGTGACCAAAATCTAATAATGTAAACATGTCAACCTGAATGGGGAAAGTCCACCAAACCTTTTTCTGAGCTACTTTAAGCTCCTTGCTGATACCTCCTGCCACTATCTGGTACACCACTTCTCTACACACTAGCCTGTCGGGTAAAAATTGTGGGAGGGCATGAGGAGGAACTGAACAACCAAAAACTCTGATATAGGAGAAATTCTCCTCAATGAACCAGTCTCCAATCTTTCCTAGGTTCCCCATAATCATTTCTAAAATTTGGGCGACGGGTGACCATAAATGGCTATATGAACATGTACTATGACATTGTGATATATTTCATAAAAGAAATCCTTGGCTTTCTCCTCCCATAAATTGGAGTGATAAAAATGAATTGGTTCAAAACTGGTTGGGTTCCAACTCCAGTTCATTAGGGGAAAAGGGGTCATTAATCAAATGGCATCCATAACATATGCCGACATGTAAAAAGGGGCAGACAACTCTTTTGATTTTGTTGATTTATAATCAACAATTTCCTTAACAAAATTATCTGACAACATTTTGGCCTAGTTGAAAGTATAGCCCTCGACTACCTCGTTCTTGATAGCTACCCATTCAACCGAGAAATGTGTAGGGTTCTTCTTTGCGAACAGGCGACAAAGCATCATGGGTACATACAACATATGAGTGTTTAAATACGTCATAGCATATATGCCATGAGTGTCGGCTCTGAACTTCTCTAGATGTCCCTACTAGGTCTTGACTATATCATGATTGTTTCTAACGTATTGGGTGCATTCTTTTCTTTCAAATTCTATAAGGAATGCAACATTGTAAGTGTATTTACTATTTAGGAGTAGGGGAGAGTTTGTACATTACTTGTAAGTGATCTGGTCAAAAAGATCCGACGATGACCTGTTGGTGGTTAACGATGCTCTTGGTCTGGATGTGGACATGTTCCAAAGCTCAGCTTATCATATCATTGTAAGGTATGATTCTTGTCCATGCAATGATCTTATGAAGCTCCGACTATGCTACATGCCTGAGCTTAGTTGTATAGGAGTCATCGTCTTCTTTAGCGGAGTCATATGGGCAGTTGATGATCTCATGCTCTAAGACATCAAAGAATTTTGTCCATGTTTTAATGGCATCCGTAACTCACGGAGTTGTGTCCGATGGAACGCTTGCGTTCGGGTTTGAATCATCACCCAATGCATCAAGCTTCTTTGCAATTTTTCACGGTGCCATAATCCTCAAGGAAACATAATAAGCTTACCTGTTATAGGGGGAGTCTGTGAGTTCTTCACTGGAGAAAACTGCTAATTGCAAATGGTAAAAATGACTTTGAAATTCGAAGTGTTGTTAGTAAAAAAAAAGTTTATTGATCTTCGTATAGCCTTACTGACGAAGAATTTATTAACCTTAATGGAATTCATACTTTGTTATTTGCAATCCTTATTTGAAATCCTTATCCTTAATCTATCATAAATTCCATCAATACTTCGATGGTTCACGTTCGGGAGTTTGGGATGTGACAGGGTGGAAACCTCCCGAAGTTTAAATTTGCAGAGGACTTAATCTCTGAGTAATCACCCTTAAGTCTTAATTAATCGTGTTTAACTTTAAGTATTTTGGAAGTTCGGACTTCAAAGGTTTTGAATATAACACATCGGAAACCTTCTGAAATCCAAAACTATGAAGTAATTAATTGACTCTTAATCAAGATTAACCTTTGTTATTAAATGTTTTATTAACTCCCTTTTACTTTTTGAAATGTCCAATACTTCGGCACTTTGATACTTCGATGACTTGTGAACTCAATCAATTATAAAACTCCCCAAGGGACATCTTCCACAGTGACGTTGTAGAGATGATGTCATTCTGGATGACGTATCAAGAAAAGAGAGGTGTCATGTGTCACTCGAAAACATGTGAATCATCCAATGGAAATGTCAAAAATCAGTGTCACATGTCAGCCAATGAAAGATTTAAAAGACGTGTTTCCTATGACTCGTCCGTAAGTTCCTTAGGATTTATCGCGAGTTGTTATCTTCAGGTTTTAGAGGTTCGGGGCTTTTATTGTTTAGACTTGCTAGAACACCCAAAGCACGGAGCTGCGAAGCGACTATTGCAGGCTTTCTTTTTAGAACTCAGGAAACTCCAAAACTTCGGAGATCATTAGGTCCGCTCGATCAAATTAGGGATAGTCATCAATGGTGGATATTGCAAGTTCCTTATTGCTTAATAACAACCAATGGATTTGATTTAAAATTAAAAGGCAACTCTCTAATTTTATGTTTCTTTGGGTAAAACTCTTATTTCTAAGAGGTGAAAAATACAAAGCTTAAAAATTCAAAATTATGTGTGTTCCAACATGATGCATGCATGAAGTGAACTAAAGATAATTGCACTAAACTCCAATCAAATAAACCCAAATCCTCAAGTAGGGTGCACCTCCCAATGAGCTCATAAAGTGACAAGTGCAATCCCATCTAAAAGGAATGACCACTATTGAACTGGTCCAAAACACTCATCTAGTCAATATAATTGAGAATTGAAATTCAAGAAAGTACAAAGAACATGGTCAAAAGGTTATCATGGAAATATGACACATGGCACACCAGTGTATATGAAATTTCTAGAAGTGTCAAGAACCTTAATTTTGACATAAAAACCAAATTTCTTAGAATGACTTAAGATTTGGCACCAATGCTGCTAAAACCAATGATTTGAGGGCTTAACATTCTAATATTTTTGGAAATTTCCATTCTAAAGGGTCGAGTTTCTTTCGAGAACTCTCACGGCACATACTCAATCTTATCGCTAGAACCACAGTTCATGTATATAGCTATGATGATATGTAGGCTCTATGGAAAAGAGAACACAACCCATTTCTTTCTACCATGGGTACCCATTATACACATAGTAGAGGAAGGGTATTCTCTTGACTGGGCCAAGATATTGTCAGACAGTCTGGCTAGTGAAATTACAGAATACCAGACATTAAAAGACAAGGGGCAATCAGCGTCATTCTTTATGTCATATTATATTATGGATGCTATCTATTTCATGATGCCTTTCCCACTGATGGGCTAGAGCTGGACTCCAAATACTGCATAACCAATCCATTTTTATCATTCCAAGCTCTGGGAAGACAAGGTGAAAGATTGATTCTATTAAATTTGTAACAGGATAGTGGTGTCGATGCACACTTCTATATTTGGTCACCCACCTCCTAGAATTTCAGACAAAATTGTGGCTAACTTGGGCTGAGTGGAAAACTGGTACATCGAGGAACACTTCTCCTATATCAGGGTTTTTGGTTGTTCAGTTCCTCCATATGATTTGCTGCAATTTTTACCAGACCGACTAGTGTGCCGTGAGGTTGCACGACAAACTGTACTCGGTGGGATTAACAAAGAGCTCAAAGCAGTACAGAAAAAAGTTTTTCCATCTTTTCCCTTACATATTGGTTCATTTTCTTTATTGGATTTCGGCCACTACAAAGTGGAGGCCGCGACCTTAGAAGAAATAAAGCTGGTCAACATTGAATTCAAGAAGCATGACCTACAGAAGGTCATGTGTAACCACATGGCTAGTTGCAACATGAAAAGGTATGAACACGAGGATTCTCCTCAAGACAGGATTTTCTGGGGAGCGAGATCTTGTCTAGAGGTCTTAGGTCAGGTTCTATCTCTGTCACTCGATAAAATGATTGAATTCTATGACTTCTAGAGGCACCGAAGAAGTAGCCTCCCTAGAGTGTTACAAGGAGAAGCCTTGGTGTCTCTAGTTACACAGCAAACGGAGACTTGAAGTCCAGAAGTCATAAGCTCTAGCAAACAAGAAACCCAGGAAAACTTAGAGAAAACTGAGGTCTCATCTCATAAAGAAGATACCCCGGGGACAGATGTATAAGGTGATCGGGCCAAAGACCAAGTAGAGACACTAACAAAGAAAGGAGAATATATATCATTATCCACACCAGATAAATCAACTGCAAACGCGACTGGAAAACCCTAGCCCCATTCAGTTTATCACGCCTTTATAGTTCATTAGAGGGAACCCCGATGCAGAGATAAAGTTCATAGAAGATGTCACGCTTATTCCTATATAAGAGTTACCTCCTTCCGATTTATTTTTCAGCAAGAAAAGGAAAGTTGTGGTGAGGAGAGAAACGCACCAAAGGGCGGGTGCAGTGGTCAAAATACACAGAGTACTAATTGATGGAAAAGACTTAGAAGAGGTGTAGCAAGTTCATTGGGAGCCTATGCAACAATCAACCAGTTTTCGGTCGGAACTTTAAAAGAATAGTTGAATAAAAAAGACCTGCAAATAAATTAATTACAAAATCAAATAAAGACTGTAGAGGAGCACGTCAGAAGAAAGGTCAATAAGGGTTTCAAGAAGATGAGAGACAATGACAGACATGAAATTCAACAGCTTAAATTCAACCTGGAGGACATGCACAAGACTGCACAAGCGAGACAAGGACGAGTTATCCAACAAGAGGAGTTGATAAGGCAATTACAAGCCAAATTAATCTCTACCGAAAGCATGGTTGTAGATATAACAATGTTTTAAGCTCAGGCACTAGAAGTGCGAAAGAAACTAGACACAGTTCAGCACAACGTTCTCACCAAGGTAGAATCTGTTCAAAACTATTTTTGGGTGATAAACGAATCTTTGGATAATATTGGTTTTAGAGAAAAAGAAGCTACTGTAGCTTGGGTCACCTTCTAAAAAGTAGTTGTGTCATCAGCTAGAGACAAAATGCCTGGAGTTCCCAAGTTGTTTGTTTCAGAGAATGTCAGAGGTGACATTATATTGAAAACTTGGGAAGCCAATATAGCCGAAAGTAAAAGAACGACTAAAGAAAACAAGGAGGCTTGTGAAGAGGTTTTTCATTCACTGAATAAAGAGTTTTTAGGCCTTGAAAAATATGATCTTTCTAAAGTGTTGGGACAAATCAACATAGTAAACCATCAGCTTGATATCAAAGAAAGCTTCGAAGAAGCTCAAGTTGAGATTTCACAGCTAAAACAAGTTGAAATTACTCAGATAGATAGATGGCTTGTAAAGCCTAATCTACAGTTAGATTCAATGACTTCAGAAGAAAAAAGAATGGAAGACAAACTGCCACATTTAGAAAAGAGGTTGTATATGTTTGAGGCAAAAGAGAGGACAAAACCTTCCATACTAGTGACATAATTAGTAAGTAGGTGTGTCGAATGCATTGAACGGGAAAAGTAAGGAAAATGCCTTTGATGGCATAAGGAAGAGATAGAGGAGAACTAAGCAAAGCATTCCAAGTTTTTCATTTTGTAACTGTTTCTTTTTAGAAATAACAAAAATTCCAACCGCCTAGGGTTGAAAATCTTTTTGTATAAATACATACTCAAAAGAGTAAAACATGGTTGTTTCTTGCCATATGTAAAGGAGAAAACTCTCTTCATTGAGAATTAATACAGGTGTAGACCAAAGATTCCATATTTCGTCCAATTTGAGTTATGTGTTCTTCTGTCTTTCCACATATCAACATCTCTTTATATATTTCCTTGATGAATGCTTGATCGCAATTTAGTACAACATCTATTGTGGTTATAATTGATTTAGTAATTTGATAGCGAATGGTTTTTCCTCTGTATTTGTTGTTAGTAAATACAAGACCTGTAAGTCAATTGGGTTGCTACATTTTATACTTCATTTAAGGTTATATGATCTATTTTCTTCTTATGTAACAAAGTAAGATTCTTTTGTAATAGATGTCTTGCTTTGTCTAACAGCTTTATGTTTTTCTCTCATTTCAATACCTTTAATTTTAACTCAGATATGAAAGACAGTCTCTGAGTTGTTATACTATTAATTCATTATAAGGATATTTTCTCGTATAACTGAGGTAGAAAAAGAAAACATTAAGCAAACATTAAAACTTTCCTTATTTCTTGATGCCCTGACATTATGCTTTGATTCTTAAGTATAAACTCGGGAACAACAAGGGTTATATTAGGGTTTATAGAGGTTAGGGTTAAAGGGTTTAAGATATATAGTGGTTATTTTTTTCCTCATAAAAAGTTCATAATTTCATTATGGAATAACAAAATTACATACACGGATATGAACCAGTTGATATGACTGTGTTCATATTTTCCAACTAAAAAATGAAAGTTGTTTTGTTCCTTATGTTTGTGCATATACTTCACTTTTATATTTTCCCCAAATCTAGTAGTTTTTGTTAAGCATATTTGTTCCATATACATTCCTTTCATAAGACAAAATAGAAGTAGTAAAGGTCCCTTCATAATATAGATGCTCCTCTCATGGAGAGGTATTTTAGTTTGCCAAAAATTTAATTGTCCTAGCTTTCATGAAAGGGGCGGTGATAGTATCCATGTGATCCATCTAGAGTATGTTCAGTTACGTGACAAAGTCCATAGGCTAGCTGCGTGGCTTCCTTGGAAAGTTTGTCTACCAATTGATTCCTTTCCCTGTAAATATGAGAAAAAGAGATATTGTCAAATAAACTTTTGATTCGAATCACATCCTCAAGCAAAGGGAGAAAACATGAGATTTTGCATCTATGTATTCCATTATCCCAGTTGATGATAACTAGTGAATCTCCAAAGACTTGAAGATCTTTGCAGTCCTTCTCAAAAGAAAAGAGTAAGAGTAGTTTTAAGGCCATGAGTTCTGAGTAGTTATTTGTTCCAGCCCCCAGCCCCTCCTTGAGGTGAAAGTAGTGTGATGAGGAGAGAAGAGACATCCTTGCCCCCCATAGTTTATTTGGTTTGGTGGGGAGGCACCATCTAAGAAAGCCCACGGGATACTAAGATCAGGGGATTCCCCCCGGACGACCCTTTGTCGTACTGTAAATTACGTTACGGTAGGAGAGAAAGATATGTAGATGCCTAAGCTTTGGGCCTCTACCATTTTGACTGAGATAGTTTCCGCCTGGAAGATGTGTCCATTTCTGGTGATCCATATTCCCTAGGAGATTATGAAAGGAAAATCTCTAAGATCCTCTTGTCCACGTCTTGTTAACTAGGCTTTCAGGGTTAGATCAAAGGAAGTGCCTTGCCATTCCAGGAACGTGGGTATTATTTCCTTTGTGATAGGCCATACATCGATGACAAATGGGCACTAGATTAAAAGATGGTCCACTATTTCTAGGTGTGATTTACAAAGAGCACAATGACCTGGCCCAAAAAACAAGCATTTTTGTAGATTGTCCTAGGTAGGAATTTTATTTGCCAGTAAATACAATACTAAGAGTTTCCCCTTCACTGGATAGGATTGTTTCCAGATCTTTCGCCACCACCAAAGAGGCTCTTGTTGTTGTAGATCTGCTGTTAATTTTAAATAGCCGGATCGTGGAGTATATTCATCGTCCCCAACACTTCCCCAAAGTAATTCATCATCACAGACACTCAATCGTATGAAGGATTCTCATAGGGTCTGCAGGTATCTGTTCCAGTATGGCAGGTCTTCCTCTATAAGTCCAAGTCTAGGTCCTTCCAACCATCCTTGATGCCACAGGTTTGTAGTGAGGGGATCGCTTATCTGAGCCAAGTGGAAGTAACCTCCCATAGTCCGTCGTTGTCTTATGCCCTCAGGAAGGTTATGTCCAAGTTGGCTCCCAACCCAAGGATCCAGTCCCAGACGCACCATGTGCTCATTGCCTACTCTCCACACCAGACCCACCCCCACGAGTACAAAATCCTTAGTCAGAGATTTCCATATAATAGAGGCCCCTGTTGTAGACTTGTTGGAGGAGCGAACCCAGTCTAATATTGTGAGTGGGGCAATATACTTTTGATGGATTACTTGGGTCCAGAGACTAGAAGTCTTTATTAGCCTCCAAGAGCATTTTGTCGTGAGAGCTGTAGATAAATAGAAGATATTCGTCAGCCCCCAACCATCGAGGACCTTAGGATTTGTAATCCGCTCCCATATCACCCAGGGTAGAACATTTTTATCCTTATTGCCCTGTCAAAGATATGTGAAGCATAATTTCCTCATTTTATCCAAAGTACCTCTAGGAATCCAAGCGAGGGACATACAGTAGACAGGAATAGCTTCTAGTAACAATTTTATTAATGCTACTCGCCCAACTCTTGAGTGCCAGCGTTGGCTCCAACATTTTAGCCTCTTCTCCAATTTTTCTATTAGCCACCACCAATTGGTCTTCCTGTAGTCATTTGGTTTTAAAAGAAACCCAAGATATTTCAACCCTTCGTCAATACCCAAGACCTAAAAGGGTAGTCTCTCCATGTAGTGAAGTATTTCCTTGTCTTCCATCAAGGAGAAAGTGATACTTGACTTTTGTTCGTTTATTTCCATGGCAGTAGCTTGTTTGACTTTCCTCTTCCTCCACAAAGTGTGGAAAGAATCTGGCAGCTTTCACTATTTCCCTGATTGTAGAGCCCGACTGTGCTTTGAATAGTTCTATAAAATGTGATGTCCCCATAGTTGAGAACCCATCAAAAGTGTTGACCAGCTGTCCATTTCTCTGTTTGAGGCTCCAAATGGTGTTATTTGGTTTCCTTCCTTTGGCATAGGAATGGAAGAATTTTGTGTTCTCGTCCCCACATGTGATCCAAATAGCCTGACTTTTTATCCAGAGGGCTTCCTTATCAGCCAATATAGTTTTCCTCTGGAGTTCCAATTGTGCAAGTTCTTCCCTAGCTTCCCTAGAGCCGTATCCTAATGTTGGTTCTGCCTACCAATCCAATAACTTTATTTCAAGGATGGTTAGTTCCTGGTCTTATTTTAATCTTTTCTCATGTGCCTAAGAAATGGTGGCATGTTTAACTTTATTTAGATTATCCGTAATGAGAATTGCAGCATGCGTGTTGTGTAGGGGTCCAATGGGTACCCACAAATTGTGAACTAAGGTCTGATACTATGTTTCCTTTAGCCATCCTTCGAATAATTTGAAGGGGCTGGGAGTACGTTAGGTGTTGCCCCTTAATTCCAGGATAATCGGATTTTGATCAGATTCTCCACTGCTTGCAACCCATTGACGAACAAGTCCCAGGGATTCCACCAAGTCCTCTGTCAATAGAAAGCGATCCAAACATTTTACAATTCTAGCATCTCATGTTCGCATATTCCTCCAAGTTGGTTGTAGTTTAGCTGGAAGGAGATCTAACAAACCCAAGGTATCTGGAAGGTGTGTAAAATAATCAGTCAAGGGGTCCGGAGAAGAACGGGGACCCCAGACCTCTGTCGCTCCCAAGGAAAAATTTAGGTCCCCTCCCAAGATAACCCCTTCCTGGGAAAGCCAGGGACATGAGGCCAGAGAATCCCAGTATCATTTCTTGTCGGCATAGGGACCATAGACATTGAAGAGCACCAAAGCATACCCGAGCTCCGCTGAAAATAATATGAGGTCGATCACTGAGTCAAAGCCCCAAACATTGTCACATCTGCCACTCTTAAGTCTCCAACCTGTGGCCAGACCAACCAGGAAGAAGTGTTTCTAAAGAATGTATCACAACTTCACTGACTCCCATAGTTTCCTGTAGAAAAATTATGTATGGATTGTGTACTGCAATAAGTTGTTTCAGAGATGATTTTTTGGTCGAGCTCGCCAAATCGTTATAGTTGAGGGAGAGTATTTTCATGAGGTAACCAACTCCTGGGGTTGTTTTTCTCTAAGCACCCATTGAATGGAGGATTGTCTGCCCAAAGCCATATCGATTTTAGCTCGATATTGTGCCAGTAGAAAATGTGAACATCGTCTCCTTCTCCTCATGGAGGTCTGAGCCCGAGAAAGAGACCCCGGGCCAAACCCAAAATATTCTTCCGAAGAGCCTCCTCCTGTTGAGTCAAAGAAGATGGCTCTATTGGGAAAGGTGTAACAAATTATAGATCCCTCAGAAGACTGGGAATTGGAGGAAGACTAAAAAGAAGAGGGAGTTCCAGTAGGAGGGCAAGGAGGGGAGGGAAGGGGAGAGACAAGTTTCAGATTTGAGGATAAAAATTTGGAAGTAGGTTCCCCAGGGATTAAAATCAAGGAGGTCGTCGAACCCTCAGGGGCCCAGGCTTGACAATCGCTTGTCGATTGTCCCTGTGCTACGACTGGTGTAAGATCCGAAGAAGGAAAGAGAACCCCAGAGGGTAGGGAGAAAAAGGCCGAAACAAGTCGGGGGAGCGCAAGAGAAGAGGGAAGCCCCAATGGGGGAGGGAAGTCAAAGCCTAGAGTGCTCAAAGTAGGTGTCAAATAAAAAGAAGAAGAAGCAGTCAGAGGCAAAAAAAATTGTTTCTTACTCGGTGATAGTTGAGTTCTTGGGCCAGCCTGCAGGGAGGATTTCTAAACCTTTGTGAGCAACAATCCTCTATCCACCGAAGAGGGTCCCAACGGAATAGAATTTTGTCGCCTGTTGACCCATCTAGAGTCCCCATCATGAGAGTTTCCTACCAAAGTGCCACCATTGTCCCCAAGGTCAAGTCTCATTTTGCCTAGGTGAGGCCCTGATCCAACAACCAAAGTACCCCGAAACTTTCCTTTAAATGGTAGAGTGCATTCCGCCACACCATGTCCATAAGCATGACATATGTGGCATCTGAATGGGATACCTTCATTATCCAGGGGTTGTATAAAAATACTAGAGGTTTTTTTGATTTTTATCTCCTTTAAAAGACCCGGCCTGAGGTCTAGCCTCACCAAGATTCTAGCAACAGTCATGAGCCCCGTTTCTTCAAAAGAGTAGTCGGCCTCCAAGAAATAGCCGAGCCTATTTCCAATGGCCGAGAAGTGCACAAAGTTCCAAAATTTCATGGGAAGACCCGGTAGCCAGACCCAAACTGGAACAATGTCAACTTTCTCCCTCTTGGTGTCAAAGTTGGGGGTCCAGCGCTTGAGTAGTATTGGGGTACCTACCATTGTCCAAGTCTTGAGAGAACCCAGTCCACATTCGAGGAGGCCTTGAAAAAAAAGGATAACCATCCCCTGGCTAGCGAATGAACGCAGGGAGAGGAGGTAAGTTTTGTGCCCCATAAGCTTTCCACCCAAGAGTGAAGAAACGTAGTTTCCAATCTTTTGCCTCTTTCTCGCCCTACCACTACGATCTCAGAGAACTCCACTACTCAATCCATATCAATGTCCTCTCCAAAGACTAGACAGTCTAGGTCAGAGCATTCTCGTGCGCACTGAATACTCTTAGGCACCGAGCGCTTTGAACCCCCAGAAGCCTTGAGGCGTTCTCGACTTCCCTTCTGTGTCAAACCCTTGGAGCCTTGTTCCTGGGGAGGTTCAGCAAGACTAGAAGCCCTCACGGGAGAGAGATCCCTACCAAAATATGTGCCTACCATCGTCGCAAGTTCCAAGATAGGTCCCGGGTCGTTGATGAGTTTCGAGGGAGAAAAATGAGTTCCCGATTAGTCCTCCCCCAAATATTTTTGAGTTGAGTCCCAACCAACTGCAATAAAGGTAGCCCTAGGTTCGATTCCGAGGCATGCAAAAAGACCCTTTGACAGACCCAAAATCGGTTCTAGTCCAACTTCCAATCCCACCAAAGTAGACATCATTGGTCCATTTTTCATCCCAATCGAAAAAGACAGAGGAGACAAGGTGTGATTCCCCAATAAAATGCCAGATGATAGGGGAATGTTCAATTCCTCTGAAATCATCTCCTCTAATCCCAAAGTAGTAAAGACAGGGTTGGTTGGGGACCCAATAACTATTCTAGCCTCCACAAATACTGGATCCGATGCCCCATCTACATCCATGCCGATCCTATTGATAAGCCTAAGGAGCACGGAGAAACTTCCTTCAATGATTGTTCCAAGCCAAGCCCCCACAAGGAGATTTTTTCATCCTCGTCTGCCCTATCCGAAAGTCTCTTATTGCTAAAACCACCGATGGAGTAGTGACTGGCTTCCAACCTAGCCGTCGACTGTCATTCCCACCATCCACATTTGTCAGGGCACCTATCCAACCTCCAAGGTTCCGAAAACCCTAGTCATTTACCTCCAACTATGACGAAACCCTAGCCGTTATCCTCCATTGTATGTGATATATAGGGGTTATATTACATGTTATATGGGTTAAGGGACATGGTGCTTACAATGACTATAACATAATGGTTAATACATGGAATAGAAGTTCAAGGTTATGATTATAGAGGTTAGAAATTACAAAGGTTGTATATATGAGGGCGTCATAGGGGTTAAAATGACCTAGACTTATAAGGGTTATGCATTAGTGGTTATAGGATTATAGAACTTAGGGGAAAGATCGAGCAATTACAAGCTACATGAGAAGGGTTATAAGGTTTAGAGGCATGTAAAACTAGATGTGTAAAGGTGAAAATGTTCATGGGTGAACTCATTCAAGATGCCTACTAGTTGGTTTAGACATTATAAGCATTAAGTGTTAGATGTTATATTGGTTTTAGGGATTGTGGGTTACATCAGTTAAGGATATAAGGGTAATAGTGTTTGGGTTATAGGGTGGGGGATATATTATAGGTTATACATAAAAATAACTTAGGGGTTGGTAGCTATATTAGAAGTTATACATTATAGAATTTAGGAGATGGGGTTTATAAGCAATACAAATTAGGGGTTATACATTATTCAAATAATTGAAATTAGAAAATGTAGAGTTGAAGGGCAATATTATTTGTAGGAGTTAGGAGATAAGGATTAATAGTTATTGATCTAGGTGGACATTGACATCTATCTCAAAAATTGGTGTTACACTGGAAGTCTTAAGGTCACAAATTTATAGGGAATTATTAGTGCCTTCCTATGCATTTTTGGGGAGGTTTCACAAAACGACTAGGGACACAACTAGTCTCCTAATGTTCTTTCCAATGAGTTAAAGAAGACACAAAATGGATTATTTGGGATTAGGGTATAGAGGGGTTAAAGGGATTATATAGGTTACATATTATAGGTATTAGGAGTTAGGGTTATAATAGTTAAGTGTGAGGAATTATATTAGTTATAATGGTTCATGGTTATAATAGTTAGGGGTTACATGGGTCACAATTATAATGTTTGGAGTTTGGAGGTTAAGGGTCATGGGAATTATGGTTAATGGGTTATAATCATTATATGGGCTAGGATTTAGTGGTAGTAATGACTAGAGATTATATTAAGTGTTGTAATTGTATGTGTTAGGGGTTAGCAATTATGGTTCATAAAAAATAGAGATTCTAAGGGTTATTGGCTATTAGTGTTCTTAGAGTTAGACTTT
>ML779847.1:46938-64405 GCA_009831015.1 Picea engelmannii | reverse complement strand
AGACTAGGAGGTATAATTACAACTAATGGAATAAAGCCAACATAAATAAAATAACATTACTAATGTAATATGCCCCAATTAAGGGGTAATGAGCCAATATTAGGGCTTAACACAACTCCTTTCGAATAGTTGCTTCTAGTGCAGGGTTAACAGGTCTTTGTTTTTGCTTAACCAGTTTTATGCCCTCATTGATAGGAATGGCATGTTGTATAAGAGCAAGATCAAAAACATGAAGATTCTCATAAGACCAAGAAAAAACATCTTGAAATTCACCAAGCAACTTAGTGAACTTCAATTTTTCTTCATCAGAACCTTGGGCACCTATTTTAACGTTCTTTGGAAAATAGGGTGTCTCAATGTTCAAGGAAATGGTTTCACCCACTTTCCTTTTTGACTCCTCTTCTTTATGTGTTTCTTTGTTTCCTACATCACTCAATGAAAATGAACTTTCTAGAGGAGTCAAGCCCTTCAAAATTTTGTTATCTTCCATTGATATAATTTCCTTAGGCTTATAAGGTTCATTTTGAATGAAAGCACAGATGCTCTCTTCACTAGGGAATACCTGCCATGACTCTACATTGTCAGGGATATTTTGATGATACAAAGATTGAAAGGTTCAATCAGGTCTTTGTGGCAGAAGTTGTCCAGTAGGAGAGGCTGCAAAAACAACTAACCTGTCAGCCATTGAGATCAATTCCCCTTTAACATGAGTGATGTTGAAAGATAGCAAGTTCGAGATAAGTGCCTAAATGGTTTGGGTGTAACATTTCAATAACTTGTTGCTAGGAGAATATATCTTACATACAAGGTTTAAAACAGGTTTGAAATCCTCAAAAACTGTAAGGTGACCACAACCTAGATTATAGGCATTTTCAATGCCTAGTGGTAACGCTTCAAATTTAGTGACATTGTTTGTGCAATCAAACTCTAACCTATAGGAAAAGTTATGAATTTTACCCATGGAAGAGTATAATATAATACCAGCTTTGTTTCCTTCATTGGAGTATGAACCATCAAAGTGCATATGCCACATCCCATCCTATATGTCAATTTGTTCCAAGGTAGTGTTGTCCTCATCTGCAAAGATGGATTACTTTCCTAGGTCATCCTCGATATAATTCACATTAGGTTGTGGGATGCTTTCTATATAAGGTGAAATCCTTCCCTCCCCTAAGACTATGGTGTTTTTACCATTATGAGGAACGAATAATTGTGTCCCGTTGAGTGAGAGGTATCCACTTGTCAAAGCTTTACAATCTCTTCCTAATATGATCAAGTAATTACTCACTAGCATATCGATTACATGAATATTAATGGTTGTCCTTATTTCAGGTTGTGTGCACAAAACAAAGGTCACATCCTTGATTTCACCTATGGTCGTTTGTTGAAAACTATTATAAGAGAGAATGCTTCAAGAATTTTAATTTGTACAAGACAAGCCTATCTCTTCCATAATAATTTTTGACATTACACTTGGGCCCAAACCGTCGTCAATGAGACAACAATAGGCTATTTTGTCCATAATCTTTACAGAAATAAAAAACAGGGTTTTTTTTACAGGGTTCCTAAAGTTATGTACACCTACTTTATTTACAGTTGAATCCTCTTCATCTACCTCTTCAGAGAGATTGGCTACAATGGAAGCTTTTCCTTTCATGAAAATTTTCAGAAGTTTTTTTTGCTCAAGGATGATAACCATGTCCAGGAGGGTAGCATCAACTTTAATGTTGGTCAATTGATTGAGAATGTTGTATTTGGAAGATGGAAGAGGGGAGGTAGTTCCTTGACTATCAGGAGCTTTATAAAACTAAACAGTAGCAGCTGGTGAAGATGAGATTGGGCTTGAAGAAGTGTGAGGAGGATCATATTTACCTTTTGGAGCATAAGACTTATTCTTAGTGTTTATGATCATAACATCCTCTGTATCTACAAAGTCTAGGAAAACAATAGTAGTTTCAGGTCTTTTACCAAAGATTTTATCTCTGGCACTCTTCTTTACCTCACAATTATTTTCCTCATGGTGTTCCTTGCAAAAGTTACACCAACTACGAGGCATGATGGATTTAGGTTGAAATTTATTTTCATTAAGATTCTTAAAAGGTGGTTAAGAAGAAGATGAGGTCCCATGGGTAAGTGAGGGGACATTTCCTTTTTGCTCATATGCTATCATTCGATTATTCATGTCTTGTACAAGTTGTAAGAGGGTGGACATGTCCATTTGTTTGACTTAATCTCCCTTAGGAATACATGTTCTTTTGAGATGTTCTTCATACTATAAACAAGTATGCAAAGCGGAACCAAGGTTATCAATGGCCTTTTCCTCAAGCCTACGATGGTAGGGGGAAGGTAGAGCATTATAATAATTCTTGAAAGCAGCTTGGTTCAGAGGACAAATGAGTTCAGGAATTTGGCTATATAATTTGGTTAAACGCAAGTTGAAAGACTTGATAGTTTCACCGTCCTTATAAGAAATGTTATTGTATTATTGTAACTACTTGGATAGGATTTTGAATTTCCCATAGGTAGACTTGAACCAATAGACTAAATCCTCCCAAGTAGAAATAATCTTATTAGGAAGGTCAAAGAAATCAATGGCAGCCTTCCCTTCAAGGGAATTAACAAATAAGCGCATACAAGTGTCATTATCATTGGCTCCTATGTTATGACAGGCCTTAGAAAATGCCACCAAGTGTTCATTTGTAGTGACCGTGTTATTCCCTGAAAACCTAGGGAGATTCTCTTTGAATTTATGAAGGGGGCGAGTAGCAGGTGCTAGGTTAAGAGGGGTGGACATATGCCACAGAGTAGTTGTAGCATCTTCTTTAAAATGTAAAAGCCCATACTTTTTTATGACTTTGGAGGGGTTTGTAGTAGATTGGACAAGGATATGATGACTATAAAAGCTACCAATCACCGACGATGTTGAATTCTGAGATGAAGAAGCACCTCCAGTGCCACCAGAGCCACCACTAGATGCCATCTTGTGAACGATAGGTAAGGGAGAGAAAGATGAGCTAGATGAATCAAACAAAGTTCTCCTTAGAGTACTTTGTTGGAATGACAAAACACTGTTTCTTCTTCCTATTTCAGCAATAGGATTGGTCTCAGGTGATAAACCTGTTCTTCTCCTAGATACACGAGGGTTTAAGGACATGAAAAGAAGATCAAAACTGTAGGAAATAGAAAGCTATGGCGATTCTTAGGTTGTATTTGACTAGCTTCCCAATGTTCTTAGACACTTATATCTTGTTCAATCATTGTCCATGAGCATTCAATCTCAACCTGGGTATTAGTGGTCTCTAAGATGTTATTAAAAAGGTTAAAGCAAGACTAGTATGATCTTTAAGACCGAGCTCAATATTGGGTTGCCTTGCAACATGTACAGTCATGAAGAAAAGAATCAATATCATAAATATAAATATATTCAATGATGATCAAGCATACAATCAACCAGAGAGGTATGGAAGATCTCCCCGGTATGGTCGCCAAATAAATGTTGAGGAAAATATATGAATTTATCTTACTCAACCATTTTTGAATCTTTCTTGGTTGAGGCAAGGTAGCCGAGAATATTACTCTATGTTTATAGCTTCAAAAAGTGTTTCTCAATCCACAAGTATTAATTGCAAGGGCTTTGGCTGATTTTTTTAAATAAAAGATTGTTGCAAAATATAACATTTTTATATAATTTTATGAATATAACAGATTGCAAAAAGTAAATGTGAAGATGAAAAGCAAAAATACCAAGTCATATATTAACACTGATGAGACAGAATAAAAATCGTTTTATTTCATTTCGAGAAATCAAAAGAATCATTATCTTTACAAAAATCATTGTGGGGGCATGGACCAAGGTCAAACTTAGATATCCCCGATGAAAACCATACAAAAGGACTCTGACAAGAAGTAAAAACTAAACTTTAAAATCTGGATCATCTTTCCATGGACTGTTGCGCACTTGACTCTGCACAATATCTTTTATTAGTCATGAAACTTAATTCATAAACAGACAAGTCTACACAGACTATCAAATATAGATCAACATCTCTGAACCAAGGATCTAAATGATATGGTTCAGCTTTGAACCTTTTTGTCTACAATAGGAACCTACTGTCATAAAAGAGAATTAGGCTTTTAATGAATTGAATAATGAATGAAAACTGAACTATCTCAATAAAACTCGAGAGAAAACATTAGTATGATTTCTCCTTCTATTCTCCCCTTGTTCTTCCTTCTCATTTGGCTTTTAAGCATTCCAAGTTAGTTGAATTAGTTCAACTACCTCATTTAGTTAAGTTAACTAAGACTTAACTATTCTTTAGTTTAGGGGAATAATAATAATTAAGGGTCTTTTATTAAATAATAACTAGTAGGTGGGACCCCTTATGACTCCCTTGTATTTCTTAACAAAATAAACATAATTAGGCAATCAATCAAACACATGCCTCCTTGTGGCTCCCATAATTTTTTATAATTTGAAATCTAAATATAAGAAATATTTCAAATTATATCCAAGTATGTAAATATCCACAATATGCAAAAATAGTTTGTTTTCCAAAACATTTAGCTTTCCATTGTCCTCAACAAATTAATTATAAACACATAATCAAAAACCATATTTGTCACTTTGAGAGGCAATTTTTCCTTTGTTGTTGCTATCCCCTTTTGACTTCTCTGAATTAGCCTTAGGTTGGGTGGAACCTTGAGGCTTGATCTCATTAATGACATGGGACCAGTCATCTCTCAAGTGCATACGGGATGATACTGACTTGCCTGAGTCACTTGAAGGAGAGGAGGGAGCAACAACAACTTTACCTTTATCATGCACATGGTGGGCCTTGGTTTTGAGTCTTTTGCTTTCATGGGAGGACTGTACAGGTGAGTGTGCAGGAGAAATATGAACATTTGGGTTAACATGTGGAGGAGGAGGAGGTAATGACAAATTTGGCCAACCATGATGTTCGGAGACTGTTGGGTGAAAAATCTCATGCCATCCATCATTCTCGGGAACTTTGGGTTGCAAAGATACATGAGGGGAATAGGGATACTAGGAACACGATGAGGAAAAAAGGGAGGCCTCTTTGGTCTAGGATGGACTATCCCTTTCACAATCCAATTAAAAAATCCATCTTGAAAGAGTTGGTTTAACTCTTGAGGATCGACATCGAAATGTATTGAGAATCTGGGCCTTCTAGGCCCTTTGTTCCAGTTTACTCTACCCATATTGTTTCAACCATGACTTCCTCTATTGAAGAAGCTCATCATGTATGCAACAAGTATTAGCAACTAGGTATTAATAGACCATACATGACATTCTCTTAATATGAAACAAAGTTTGGCTCAACAATCAACATCAACCCATGTATTCCAATCCATAAAATTTATTTAATAATTGTCAAATGAGCAGGGGGTGAAATAGGGTTCACAAGATATCTGGGGGAATTGTATTGAGCAAAAAAGTGATATCAAGACATGGAGTAAGAACACGATTACTACTCGACAATTCATTAAATAACTGACTGTGCAACAATACCAAAACAAATCAGTTGCCATCTATCTCTTTGTTATTTTTTTATCATTGTCATACATAGTTTTAATTAATTTTAGTGAACAGGGCATGCAAAATCAATTTGGGATTGTGAGGGGATTTATAATGAGTGAAAAAGTGAGAAAATTAGAGGGAATTAGATGGATATTGTTCATAAAATAAATTAAATCAATCAACTATCATAACTTTGTTTCAAATTTAATCCAAAAGCATCCACTTCCAAGACCAAAAACATTTAATTGTTCCTCAATTGCATATATATTTCTTACTATCTTCAATAAAATAACTTTAATTTCCCAGAAATCTTCAATCTATACCAATCTATGCATTTATGTAATGACTATGCAAACATTTCCAATTCCACAGTACTGCATGTGCTAACACTAATCTCTCTTTTTTTTTTTTTAAACAACCATAATATGCACAGTGATTCCATTTTTTTATATCCAATAACCATCCCTGGAAATCCAATAATAATAGACCCATGATTAACCATCAATACTCAATTTTCATCAAACAAAAAAAAAAATTGGGCCCGATTTAACCACACACAGGTTCCCTTTAAAAAAAATGGATAGACTTAAAAGCATGCTTGATGAGCCAATCATATACACAGGTCTTCAATCATATAATTGACCAAATCTTGATTCGACAACAACAGTCAACCCCAAAAATGTAACCCTGATCTTGATCTTCATTTGAATTAATATGTATAGACTTCCTTTTAAAACAATCATAGTCTGCACGGTTATTACCATAACATACATGAAGAGAACATAATGATATTACCCCATACACAAGTATCTCTTTTAAATTTTGACATAATCATGATCGTTCTTGGTGAAATAATGACTCACACAGGTGCCTTATTAACTTAAATGTAATCACGATCGGGCTAGGATTAAACACAGTAATAAAGACCATAATCGACTAAAAGGGAAGCTCTCAGGTGGTAGGTAACCATACTTTTCTTTTCTGTTCAAACGAATTCATCATAGAGAGGACACACAGAGATTCAACCAAGAGATGGTTCTTGAAGCGAGGGAGCCCGTGCCCTTAAAATTTCCACAATCATTAAATCCAAAATTTAGACAAACCCCAGGAGGTGCTCGAGGAAGGTAGATCAAGTCAGACTCCAAGTCGGGATCCTTAGAAATTAAATGCGGAGAGGTTACAAAAGTCTGCTTGACTTAAAAAAAAAAACGCAGAGAGCTAATGGTTTTTTACATCCTCAAGAATTTACCACCGAGAAACAAGCACATGCCACAACATAATCTTGAAAAAAAAAGAGAGCCATGCTCTTTAAAAACACCACAATCTTTCATATTATAACCCCAAGATCTTGACAGAACCATAAGATAATGCCTGAGTGGAAAATAAGGCAATTCGAGATAAACAACCCAGGAACACACAAATGCCTCTAAAACTTTTTTTGCAGAGAGGAACGAGGGTTAGTTTAACAATAAAGGATGCTCGAAATCATAGAGATACCATGTCTCTTTCCAACACCCGGGAGGTTGATAACTTTTGAAAACAATTGACAGTGAGGCTTCACGCCATACAATCATCATTATAGCAGAGATGAGAGGAGTGGGTGTGAAAACTCTTCGCAACTCGTATCCATTCAATGCATACACAAGCCTCTATTAAACATTTTGGGCCAACCAAGATTGGACTTGTGGAAAGCTTTCACTGAAATGATAGTAAAGAATGAGTCATCAACAATAGCTCGGGGCTTAGACAAAAGAACTACACCACTATCGAATTTTGCATTGAAACTTGGATAAAGAATCACAACAATGATCGAGAGGGAAAAAGAGTTAACAACAACTGATACACAAAATGGTGGTTAAAACCCCTCAACCATAAAATCAGAGCTCGTTTCACCATTGTTACCATTTTTCATAGAGAATCATCACAAAAAACCAAGACGACAGATTCAGTAGCCAATGCGCAAACATTACAATCAAGAATACCCAATACTTCACTTAAGAATACCAACATTTCATAGTAATCATAGAGAACCCATAACACAATATTTACACTCAATCGAAAACTCAAGAAAACATAGAAACTATGAAATCCTGAGCCATAATTTGATTCATAATATAGAGATTCCATGATGGATGGAAAACAAAGAGCCATACCTATGTAAAATCACTTCAATGACGAGCTTGTCGAATTTTCCCCTTACAAACCTGAAATCGCAGAGATTCCACAACCAACAGAGAAACAATGCAACTATTCTAGGGAGATAGGATCAAGGGAGGTTTGGAGTGACATGTAGTAAATGCACGTCGCTTCCTCACCTGGCCCTATTCAATTCCATGTATGAGCCAACCCACTAATATAACCTCCATCATTAAAATCAAACCATAACCATTGCATAACTCAATGCCATATCCTATATAGATTCGATACCATATCAATTGTATAGTGTGCCACCCAAGACATATAACTTATATGTTAACCTTATGTCATAACTTCAACAATAATCATGTATTAATGTTACCATATGTGCCTCCATATAAACTCTTTAACAAAGGGCATCGTATAACAACTAGGTCCACCACTTGTATCAATTTATATATTCATTAAAGATTGTATGTAATATTTTATCATGGCCTTAGGACTTATCCATAGTTCCTTTCCCTCTCTTTTTTGAGCTAGCTCCCATTTAATTATAATCATATATGTATTATTAATCAATGATATAACATATCATAACATAGCACCTGTAACAATATAATTCTCATAACCATAGAACTGCCTTGTATCGCAAGTAAACATCAACAACATTTAGCAACAATGCATCAACCACCCATTTGTCATATCAAATGAAACCAAGACTGCATCATCAAATGTATAGGACTGTGTAGGAAACATCATAAAAACAACAACATATAAGCATAACATGTCTATATTTGCGCCTCTAGTCTACAAGGAGGTCCCACCTACTAGTTAAATAGTATCATCATAAATAAATAATAGGGTTTAGCAATCCTTTTCGAGCGTAATTTATCATTGCGATTTTAATTGTCGACACTATTTTTGTCCCATTTTAGTTGTTCTATATTTTAGGAGACATCGTCACTGCTACCTCCAACTCTTGGCTTTCTCTGAGTGCAGTAGGTCTAAGATCCCTTTAAATCTACCATCATTACTTGGATAAATGTCCTTTTGTCAAGTGTACATCTCCTTCAAACACCCTCATATTATATACAAGCACACCATCCAACTTTTTCTTCTAATCTGGGACGTTACATCAATAAGAAAATGTTATAAATCTAAATAAGAAGGTTCAATGTCCAGGAAAATTTCAACAAGCCTAAAACCCTAAAAATTAAATTTTGAGGAAAGTCAATCTGATAAGTGTAATAGGTGTGCTAGAGTAGGGCAAGTTAATCAATGGTGGAGTTTGTCCCAATTGAATTTATAACAAGTGATTAACGATCTTGACAAAGAAAACTATGCAGTGACAAGTTGCATGTGCAACGACAAATCTCAACATTGTGCCAAATCTCACGATCTTCCTTCTAGTGGTTAGACTGTTATGAAGGAAACCTTCTCTGACACCATGTTATATTTTCATTAGTTTGGTTAACATTAGATTCACCATAGCATTTTAATATTCTTTTAACATTCAATAATAATATACTGAAGTATATAAGCAACATATAAACAAGCACAAGAGCATAAAAATATTTATCCTAGGAAAACCCCAAACTCGGGGAAAAACCCAACCAACGTTTCTTAGAGAGAATATTCCAATACAACCATGAACAAGCTCTAATCACAAGAGAAAACCAACAATGAAGAACCAAATAATTTTCTCTTCTTCTTGTCAAACCCTAGCGAGGGTAGAAAAGTGAGTCACCATAGAACTAACACAATATAGGCACATCACTAGCGCACCACATAACTGGCACAACTGGTAATTGTAGTTGCAATTTCTATTGCAACTGCAACTGCAAATGCTATGGCAACTGCTACTGACAGAAAGCAATTGGAAAACACCACACAACCTTAGCGCACTTCTTCAAGAGATAGCGCACAAGAGAGATCATGAAGAACCACCAAGAATATCCTTCCCCGAGTGGGGAACACTCTCCAAGAAGACCAGAAACCAGAAATAGTGAAACTGCAGTTGCAAGAGCACCTGCAACTTCCTAGTGTGCATTTTACAAGGATAATTTCTTGACTTTGCAAATGAACTGACCCAGATTGGTATTTATACTAATCTTGGTGCCTGTCTGGGCCGACTTCTTATTCTGGGTCTTTATTATTTTTGTGGGCCGACTTCTCTTCCTGGAAATTATATTTCCACTTTATTATTATCTCCTATGGGTCGAATTCTCTTTTGTGGTATTCTATTTTACTTTATTCTTTTCTAGAGTGTTCTCCAAATGTTCAATGCTCTTCCTTTGACTTCTTGGAATCTTCTTCTTCTCTAAGAAAAATTGTCTAGGAGGAAAATACCTCCCACAACTACCAAAACATCAACACTTTTATGGTTTTCCTTGGAATTCTACCATCTTTTTTCAAAATAGGAATATAAACAGAAGAAATGGTTACATATTTAGCACTTTAACTATGCCTAATGAGAAATTCAAAACTAAGAAAATATGTATCTTAATATGTCTTACCTGGCGGTACTAATTTTAATTTTTAGTGTGTTTGAAATAGTCTCGAAGAGTAGGAGTTTTTGGTAAAATAACCCTGAATCAGTTTCCATGAAAGTTTTGCAAACCATGAAATGGTTATATATTTAGCACTTAAGTTATTCCTGATGGGAAATTCAAAGCTAAACAAAACTAAGAAAAATATGTATCTTAGTATGTCTTACCCAATGGTACTAATTTAAATTCTCAATGAGTTTGAAATAGCCCTAGAGAGGAGTTTTTGGTCAAATATCCTTGAATTACTTTCGGTGATTTCAATGTCTTTTAGTAGTTTGTAGATTGTCACACATTTTTTCTAGCTTTACCTCAAAACTTGGTATTGGAAACAAAGTTTCTTTTAGTTTTAGGGATAGAGAAGGAAACATTATTTCTTGTTTGAATTGTTTTATTGAAAAAGTTGAAAGTTTTTTTTTTTTTTTGGATAGGTTAGGTTTGTTCAACGTCATTAGTCTCCAATAGGAAGATATTTGTTAAGACTGTAACACCCTTGTTTCCTCCAACTTGTAATTATCCACGATTAATGATTTCCATGCCATGGCATGCAAACAATGTAAATGTGTTATTGTCTAATTGTAACTACCAACATGATGGCAGGATTTTTTGAGAGTCATAACTTTTGACTCAATTATCCGTTTGGGATGGAATTTTATAGGGAGTTAGGTATCAAAGAGTTCATTAATTTGTTAATCTAATCCTTTAGATTGGACATCATTTCAACACTTTTTCGGGGTCAAATTCCTTCATATAAGGCCTCAAATTGGGGTTTTAGTGTTTTTATTGGAATTTTGAATTTTGAATTATCAATTATCTCTTAGTTTATGAACTTAATCAGAAAAGCAAGTTGACAAATAGTGTCGCACTAATTAAGTCTTATTTATTGGTCAGCTTTAGATTCATGCAAGAATTTCCTAAAATCAAATGTTTAGTTAAATTGGTTGTTTTTCTAAAATTAGTTGTTTCCAAAAATCTCAGATAGTGGTTATAAGGGGTTGAACTTCCATTGTAATAGTTAGGATGGAGAAGGAATAAAAGAGAGTTAATTTCCATTCTCATGTGTTTGCATGTTTTTTAGATCTTGTGAATGAATCTCAGAGTATTGGCTACATCATCTAGTATGAAAGAAAGAATATGGTTGGGAGAGGAAGAGGACGAGCAGGTCTTGCTCAGATGTGAAGAGATATGCAAAACCTCCAAAGGCAAGTAGCAGATATTACAAACATGCCATCTAGTTAGAGAATAATACAAAGAGAAGTGTCTAATGAGGAGACGGACCATGGAGATGAATAATAACATGAAGAACATGAAGAAGAGAAATTAGAGCATGCGACTTTTGAATAAAGGATGCTCAGGGATCTAGAAGGGAGAAATGATAGAATCAAGAAAGAAGTTTCAGAATATGCAGGCAATCATAAACCAAAGGAGTTAATATATTGGTTGAACGCCATGGAATTTTTTTTTGAAAGGCGGTCTATGCCAGAGGAAAAGAAGGTGGAATTTTCATGCACCACATTGAAGGGTCACGCCATGATCTGGTGGGATCATGTGAAGAAAGACAGAGCAAAAAAAGGAAACGACACAATTAAGACTTGGAGCTAGATGGGAAAAAAATTGCAAGAATTTTTTTTCCTCTGGACTATGCCCAGACCCTTTTTCATAGATTTCATAAATTGAAGCAAAACCTATCCACCATGGAGGAAGTCACAAACAAGTTTTATCATCTTTCCATTCATTTGGATCACTGGGAAACTGATGAGCAAGTAGCTTCAAGGTAAGTGAATTGTTTAAAATTTTATATTCAAGATGAACTAAGCATGCATGGTTCACAAAGTGGAATAGGCATACCAATTATCCTTAAAGGATGAGGAAAAGAAAAACTAGTAATTTTCTCAAAGGAATAGAGGAGCAAGGAGGGGTACATCATCTTCCTCACAGGGTGGTTTTAACTATAATAGAGGTGAATCAACCCAAGGAGTTCAAAAAGTAGAAGATACTCAAAAAGGTAACCTGAATCAATCACGAGGAAGAGGATTTCAGAGGGGTAGAGGTTATGGTGGTGGCAGAGGAGGACCTTAGGTGTATTTCAGGTGTGGTGTAGAGGGTCATTGAGCATTTGAGTAGCCAAATTATAACATGCAAGAGCTGAAGCAAGGAAAACAACCTAGTTTAAACTTGTTTCTAGCTGAGAATGAAGAAGAAGGAGTTGAATCTGAAGTCCCACCTGATAAGGGGGAGACTCTCATGATACAGAGGTCAATGGTGATTCCCGAAAAAGAGCAAAGTTAGAGTAGCGACAATGAATATTCTTGGATTCGGACAAATATGTTTCGAACCAGATGCACTTCTAGGGGAAAGGTATGTCAATTTATTGTTGGCACTCATAGTTGTGAGAATATGGTTTCCAAAGATATGGTAGTTAAGTTGAAATTACGTTGTGAAACACATCCCCATCCTTACCGAATTACATGGTTCAAAAACGGAAATGAAGTCACCATTAAGAAAAGATGTTTGATCAAGTTTTCCATCGGTAAGACTTATTAAGATGAAGTATGGTGTGATGTCATTTTGATGGATGGATGTCATCTATTATTGGGGAGGCCTTGGCAATATGACATAAAAGTCATGCATGATGGAGGAAATAATACCTACACCGTTTGGAAGGATGGATTGAAAGTTGTCTTATTGCCCCTTAATGATGAGGGAAAAACTAAGAATATGTTTTTCAAAAGAGAGTTTGTTAAGAAAACGAAGGAAACAAGATTTTGTTATACATTAATAGAGAAAAAAGGAGATGTGAAAGATGTACCAATTCCTGTTGAATTGGCTAAGTTACTAGAATAATATGTTGATGTTATCCATAACGAACTACCTTGTGGTCTTCTACCAAAGAGGGATATTCAACATCACATTGATCTAATCCCAAGATCATCTTTACCTAATCAGGTAGCCTATAGGATGAGGCCTACACAACATGCAGAGTTCAATAGAAAAGTGACAGAACTTATAAAAAAAGGTTTGGTAAGAGAAAGCACGAGTCCCTGTGTTGTACCAACATTATTGACTCCAAAAAAGGATAATACATTAAGGATGTGCACAAATAGCAGATAAATCAATAAAACTATCATCAAATATCGGTTTCCTATACCGTTCTTGGAAGACATGATGGATGTGCTAGCTCGAGATAAATATTTTAGTAAGATTGATTTGTGAAGTGGATACCACCAGATCTGGATTCATGAAGGGGATGCATGGAAACTTCCTTCAAGACTAGGGATGGACTATATGAATGGATGGCGATTCCATTCAGGCTATCTGATGCACCTGGTACTTTCATGCGGTTGATGAATACTGTGCTTCAACCTTATATTGGTAAGTTTGTTGTTGCTTATTTTCATGACCCCTAGTTTTCAGTAACAACAAAGAAGATCACTTGCAACATTTAAAAATTATATTGGATGCATTGAGAAAACATCAAATTTATACAAACTTGAAGAAATGTAGGCTCCTGCAAGAAAGTTTGGTATTTCTGTGTTTTTTTCATCTCAACAGAAGGAGTCAAGATGGATTCAGAGAAAGTTGGAGAAATTTTGGAGTGGCCTAGTCCTAGGAGCATAACATAGGTAATAATTTTACATGGGTTGGCTACCTTTTACAAAAAAATTATTCGAAATTTTAGCAGTATTGTAGAACACATAACAGATTGTACCAAAGGAAAGATATTTATGTGGACCAATGAAGCTGAGGAAAGATTCAAGTTTCTAAAGAAGAAGGTAACTGAGGCACCCATATTAGCTTTGCTAGATTTTGATAAATTGTTTGAGGTAGATTGTGATGCTTCACATGTAGGCATTGGAATTGTATTTAGCCAACCAGGTAGACCAATTGCATTCTTTAGTGAAAATTTGAATGAGGTAAGAAAGAACTACTCCACATATGATTTAGAATTTTATGCAATTGTGCGAGCATTGCAACATTGGAGGCATTATTTAGTGCTGAAAGAGTTTGTGTTATTTACAGATCACATTGCATTAAAATATGTAAACACCCAAAATAAATTGAACAATAAACATGCAAAATGGGTCTCTTTCTTACAAGGCTACACCTTTGTTTTGAAGCACAAATCAGGACAATAGAATCAAGTTGCAGATGCTTTGAGTCGGTGCACTGTTATTTTGACAACCATGTAAAATCAAGTAATTGGGTTTGTTGCATTAAAGGATATCTATGCGCCTAATGATGATTTTCAGAAGATTGTGGAACATTTGAAGAATACAGTCGTTGGGAACATGGATCTTAATTAGGGTGAATATTTTATGCAAGATGGATACCTCTTCAAACGAAAACAACTATGCATTCCAATTAGTTCAATGAGGTAAAATATTATCAAATACATTCATAGTAGTGGTTTGGCAAGACATTTTGGAAAGGGTAAGACACTAAGATTAATCGAAGATAAGTATTAATGGCCTAAGATGAAAAAGGATATAACTAGGTATGTGACGCGGTGTAGGATTTGCCAAATGGATAAAGGAAACTCACAGAATATAGGGTTGTATGTGCCATTACCAGTGCCCACAGGCCCATGAACAGATCTAAGCATGGATTTTGTGTTGGAGCTCCCAAACACATAACGAGGTAATGATTATATTTTTTTGGTGGTTGATAGGTTATCTAAAATGAATCATTTCATTGCTTGCAAGAAAACTAGTGATGAATCGAGGGTGGCAGAATTGTTTTTTTTTTAGGTTGTTATACTTCATGGGGTTCCAAAAAATATTACCTATGATAGAGATACTCAGTTCTTGGATCATTTTTGGAGGAATTTGTGGAAGGAAATGGGGACTAAATTACAGTTCAACAGTGCATATCACCCCCAGATAGATGGGAAAATCGAGGTAGTAAATCAAAGTTTGGGAAACATGTTACAAAGCATTGTTGGAGAAAATCCCAAGCAATGGGATTTGAATTTACCTCAAGCAAAATTTTCCTACAATAGTTTAGTGAATAGATATACATGTAAATCTCCATTTCAAGTTGTTTATGGTAGAAATCCTATGGATGTCCTAGATTTGGCGCATCTACCACTTGGGGATAAGATCAGTGATGATGGGGAAGCATTTGCAGAACACATTCAATAGTTACTGCAACAAGTGAGACAAAAACTGCAGGCCAATAATGAACATTTTTTTATATAAGATGTCCACCGACAATACCAAGTATTCAATGAAGGTGATTTGGTTATCGTTTATTTACGGAAAGAGAAGTTTCCAAGAGGAACCCAACATAAATTGAAGTATAAGAAAATTGGTCTTTGCAAGATTCTCAAGAAAATCAACGACAATGCTTATAATGTTGATTTACCAGCTAATCTCAATATCTCCCTCGTGTTTAACTTTTTTGATTTGTATATCTACCATGAGGATTGTTGAGTCATGGGAATGACACCCTTTTTTCCATAATTTTGTTACTTATCTTGTACCTTTTCTTTCTTATTCACACCTTTCCCATAACTATCATTGTCCAAGAATTACCTTTTTAACACAAGTTTGTTAAGTACATCTGATGCATTGATTCTTTAAGATTTTCCTGCATTTAGGGAAAATAATATCTAATATCTTGCACTGTGGAAGCCCTTATATTCTTAATTAATTACTTGTTAAATAATCTTGTAGAACAATTAGATGTTTCTCTGAGGTGTTGCTACTCCGAGGTGCTGCTACTCCGAGGTGCTACTCCAAGGTGTTGATACTCTGAGGTGTTGCTACTCCAAGGTGTTGCTACGCCAAGGTGCTACTACTCTGAGGTGTTGCTACTCCAATACTTGACATGCAAACATCGCTACCTCATAATGTTGTTACCGCTAGAGGATCATAGTGTGATGTTGATTACACCATTGATCAATGGACCCACATGACAAGGATTGATTTATCTTGATGACATGGCTACCTTAAGTCACGACTATTGTATGTTATAAACATGGGTTGTTCGCCTAGATAATAGAACAGTTCAACCGACCATTTCCATAAAGTCTTTACGCAGGTTGTAATCAATTACAAAAATTATCTTTATCTTGTATATTCTTAATTAAAGATGACATCGAACAACTTGAGAATCGAAAGATTCTCAAGGCTATTCATAATTGTATTTTTTCTAAGATTAGAAGAGGAAGAAATAGTTTAAAAGGGTAGAGCGTCTCTACTCCCAGGTTAGGCTAGTTTTGGAAAAATAGAGAATAGTCGACTGACTAAGGAGTAACAAAAATTGTATCTGCACCTTTTGATTGAGTAACAAAATCTGGAAAGTTGTGGTATCAATTCATGAGTAATTAAGTTGCATTTTTTGTAGTTTTTCTCCCTTGCTAAGTAGGAAGGGCCCTCCTTTTTAGTTGGGTTGTTGTTCTTGTATTGTTAATATATTAGTGTAAAACATATAGTCTTTTCGTTCATTTTCCTTAGCTTAATATTGGTGCAGATGATTGATCTGAGTAAATCGTTTTAAGCATAAACTGTTACAGTTTGATTGTTACTAGTGTGTTTTGATTCAATTCAACACAAGTGCTTTTCTTTTTTATTGCAACAAGTGTTCATTTCAATTCTGCATAAGTGTGTTCTTGATCCATTCTTGGCAAGTGCTTTATTCCAATTATGTATGCTTGGGTTTTCAATTAAATGCAACAATTGTTTCAATTTCAATTATGTAAGAGTGTGTTCTGATTAATTGCATTGAGGGTGTGTTTCCTTTATAAAGAAGATTGTTGGTTTCAACAAGAATGTGTTTCTAGTTATTGCAGAGGTATTGTTAAGTTACAAGAAAGGATTAGAATTGTTGATATATGTGTTTCTTGCTCTTCAACAACATGTTTTGTGATTTTTCTTTGAGATTCCATTAGTAGTAAGGTTTGGATAATTATCAATTAGTTCAACTTCAATATAGGGTGGATTGATTCTTATGAATTTATTTTAAGCATCTTACTTAATTGTAGCTTTAAGTCGGTATAAGGATTTGGTTTGTTCACAAAATTTGTGCAGAGGGTGTTATTAGTAGATTTTGTTTACCAGAAAGTGTTAGGAAAATTCTTTGTCTGCATATATATTGCACAATGACCTTGTAATAAAAGACTTACCCCATGTTGAAAATTGAATGCATTTGATGGTTTAATTATACAATTAAACACACCAACATTTATGGCGCCATTGTTGGGGAGGTTATTAAGGGTGCAAGAATAATCCCTGACACTATA
>ML779846.1:831912-858515 GCA_009831015.1 Picea engelmannii | reverse complement strand
TCTCAGTAATCCAACAGTTGCAGTCTCTATGTTGCAATGTTTAATTGTTGTTCTTTCATCCCATCTGGTTAAATATTATGTCATTGTAGTAATATATCTTTCTCGTTGTAATAATATATCTTGCTCTTGATATTCTGGATGATGGATTAATAGGTCGTACAAAGTCTACTTCCCACTTTTCAAACACTTGCAAAGTTACCCGAGGTCTCAATGGAATCTCATCCCTTCTTGATGGATTTCAAACTCTCTGACAAACATCACTATTCTAACAGTACTCCTTTACATCCTTGTGAATTGTTGGCCACCATAACTTGCGCACAATATATTCTACGCAGTAGCTTTCCCTGCATAATGTCCTCCATCTATTCCTTCATGTTCTTCTGCTAAAATAATAGGCCTTTCATGCTCCATAACACATCTACTCAAAATGTTCTTTGATTCAAGTTTGTACAACTAACCTACAATTATTAGGTAGTCTGCAGCTTTGACCACCAAATTTTTCTTATGCCCAGTATTAAATTCCTTTAGGGAAAATCCTGTACTCAAAAACTCAATAATGTCAGCAAAATACTCATCAACAATCTATACTGAAAAAACTTGTGCATATGGGAAGTTATCTTGCAAATTGCTTGGTTCCTCTCCACTAGTTATCCTTGACGGGTGATCTGGCCCCGCATTCAATCTTCCAGGATTCACCACAACTTCAAAGTCAAACTTCTGAAACAATAGTAACCATATGCATATTATTCCCCCCAAAACAGGCTTATTAACTAAATATCTAAGAGAAGAATGATATGTAAACATCTTAAAGTGTTGTCCTAACAAATAATGTATGAATTTATACAGTGCATAGACCATAGCCAAGCCTTATCTTTCTGTTGTATTGTAGTTCTACTATGAATCTGACAGCTTCCTTCTTGCAAATGCTATAGGATGATCTATATCACATTCCCCTTTTTGTGTCAATACTTCTCCGAGAACTATTGAATATGCATCCACATGCACATGAATTTATTTTGACCAATCTGGAAACACTAAAATTGATGTAGTCACCATTTTCTCCTTCACGATATCCAAACTCTGTTAGCACTCATCATTCCACTGATACTTGATGTCCTTCTTCAAAAATTTATCCATCAACGCATTAATATGTGCATATCCCCTTATAAACTTCAAGTAATACCATGTATGATCAAGTTTACTCTTCAACTGGTGCACTGACTTAGGTGGTGGTAAATTCACTATGACAGTAGTTTTGGCAGGATCAACCAGCAGACCCTGTTTACACACCACATGCCCTAACAAAATCAAAAAATGTGGGATGAAAATACATTTCTTAATTTTCAATGAGATCTTACATTGTCTACACATGTCCAACATGAATCTTAGTACTTAAATTAATAAACTAAAGACTGTCCAAGAATTCAAGTAAACTTCCAAAAACTTATGGATTAAATCCTTAAACACTGCTACTACTGCTCTGGAAATAATTGTAGGTGCATTATTTAATCCAAAAGTAATTATTGTGTACTAAAATGATCCCCATTATATAGAAAATGCGGTATCATATCTATCGCCTGGTGTTATCTTGATCTGATGATATCCTGAAAACCCATATGTAAATGAATAGGCTTCTTAACCGCCTACATTCTCCAATACTTCATCTGTAAATGGGGTAGGGAAAGGATCATGTAATAAAGCATCATTTAACTTTATCAATTTGACACATATATTGATTCCCCCTTTCTTCTTTTCATGCACCACCATAGGGATAAACCATTTGGATTCTTCCACGGGTTCTATGACACTAGCCTTTAACATCTTGTCAATTTTTTCCTTTACTTTATGCTTATATATTGGATTCAACCTGTAAGGTATCTGTCTTATTGGTCTAGCATATGGTTTCAAAGGGATATCAATATCTCCAAGTTATCTTGATATCCCCTTCATCTCTAAAACTTTCATTGCGAACAACTCACTATATTTGTATAGTAACTCTGTTATGCTCTCCATTGTCTAGTTGTCCCAATAATCTCCAATACTTTCCATCTTTGGGTTTTCTGATGTCCCAATATTTACCTTCTTTATCTTCAATGGGGATGCATAATATTCTTATTCTAATTATGGACCCTATGAATCTCTTTCCCCTTCAACTTCTAGAATCTGGATATTGCATGGGTTTCCCTCTGTTGGGTCTTCTTCTTCTGCGATATGATAATAGTATAGAAATTGTCGAACTGTCTGTCTAGTATGATTCTGATATGTTGTGACTATTTCAAATTCTGGTTCTTAAAATATCCTATCTCTTATCACCTTGAGTTTTGTATCTATTTCTAGGATTTCATGTTCAAAGGAAAATGTAATCAACAAATTGTGTTGCATTTATTCCCAATTTGCAGTTTCCCTGCATTGTTTTTGTTCTATGTACCAATTCCTAGGAATTCCTTCTAGTGTGTGAATAAAATGGTGTGTCCATTCCTTTGGTGGTACCAATATCTAGTGGACCATGAATCTTTCTACATGTTCTCTGGTTTTCCCTATTACATCATACTTCTCCAAAAATCTATTCTCCTTTTCTGCACCAAATCCAATGTGCATGAACCTTTTGCATTGATACCAGCTATTAATATTCTCCTTATGAGTTCCTCACCATCGTGTAGGTGTTGTTTTTAAGGCTATGTCTAATAATGGTGATATTTTATTTTCCACTACTTCTAACTCAAACTTCATTAGAAATTCTTATAAGTCATTTTGATCATAAAAAGTAGGAGGTTATCTTACCTCTTAACCAATCCACCTCAGTGCGCGCATCATTTTGTCACATCTTCGGGTAGATAATTCATGTAATCGTTGTTGCCAGTTCTCCAATCCTTTTTCAGAGTCTGAGGAAAAATATCTAATACTCCTCCAAATCAGCATTACATCTGCAGTTGGGTTGATGTAATCCTCTTCACGCACGATAGTTCTATATAATTGATTTATGTCTTATGTAAAAAAAATCGTTACAGGTTCAACATATCTTCCTCCTTATGAAGGATCTAGTGGCACAATAACTTTATATTATCCTAATTCAAATATCATATTCCTGGTATTTAAGTTAATAATATCCTGGTTATCAAAATCGACTGATATCCCCACCATATAGATCGATTGATATCCCCTTCAATGTTCCAATTGGAACCACTCTATGTTCATTTGCTAACTTCAACTGGATTGGTGAATACCCAAATGTTGGTTCCCCCATAGCCTCCCATGTCTTCTTAGGAAAAATTTACTTTAGACCCCCAAGTCCAATATTATGTCATCCATATTGAAATCTCCAATGTTTGCATTCACCCTAAATTCCCTACTTTTTCTTCTCTTCTTACAAACCTGATTGACTATCTTTACTCCTTCTTCCCAAGAATTACACTTTTCTAATATATTTTGTAACACTTGCAGAGATGACTTATCATTCAATAGATTTGCACAAGATACCAAAAAAATTCTTAAATTACTGACCTTTTCGGCAGGTTGATATTTGTTGGTCTAATCAAATAAGTGATGCATGTCATAGACTGGTATCTCATCTCCTATATTTGTTTCTGAATTAGATGCAATATTGTCCTTCAAAATATTTTGTCTAGCCTCTTTGAATGTATCCTTCTCTTTGCACACATAAACCTTTAGTTCAGGTGTTGTATTCTTCCTAAACCAATGGTACTGATATCGAACCTTCTTTGTTGCATCTGCTCCTGTATTGGCTCCACCTCTAGTAACTATATTGATCATCTTCCCATCCTCTTCTCTTTTTTCCACAACAATCCATTGGACATTATTATTTTTTTGGTTTCTCTTTTCTTGTATATTTGTCATAAGTTTCGGATATTATTTTGTATCATGGTCTGTTGCACAACAATACATACACGTCGCAGGTGGATGTGGACAATATATTTCATATTGCATAGGTTTCTGATGGTTGTGGCACACTACTAGTCCTCTACCTCCTCCAAATATTCCTCATCCACGGCTTCCTCCTCTGAAGCCTCCTATATTTCCTTGATTATATTTGCATGGTGTATTACACTGTTGTGCTTGATTGTACTGTGGATGCACATTATTGTATTGTGGTGGCACTGCAAACTGTTTTGTTTTGTTATACTGCGGTGGTGATCCAAACTGTTGTGCCTTATTATACTATTGTTATGTTGTAAAATGTTGCATGTTATTATATTGTGGTTGATGCATAGGTTTTCTTATAATTAATCCATCTTGCACCCTATATGCATCTGATATCCTCTCCTTCATTATATCCACAATTTTGCAGTCCTTGTATTCATGTCCAACCGACTTGCAAAAATTACAAAATCTAGTCTTTGGTACTATTTGATACTTCTGCATCATGAGACAATGATAGGGATCATGTCGATGTGTTATGCATATCTCACACCAGAGTCCTCCTATAGATAAAGGATTTTTCATACCTACTCCCAGATATTGCACAAAGGTTGGGCATCCATTATTATGATGTCCTTATGTTCTTCATAATGTACACCAAACATCTTCCTTCTTTTCCTTTCCCTTATTCAGATTCAAATGAAATGTCAAGTTATTCATATCTTCTCTCAGCTCTTCCACAGATGGATATGTATGCTTATATTGATTTTCCTCTAATTGCAAAGCCTCATCTTGACTTTGGAATTTCTTCTCCCTCAAATGTGTTACGAGAAAAATCACTCTATGGCATGGGGTAAACCGCAACAGGCGGAATGATTGCATAAATCAACTCTAATCCCAAGTATGTTATATAAATGACGATGATAACAAGACAAGATAAAGATCCTACCTCATCCATACGTTCAATGAATACCATCATTGAGCACATGACTCAAAGCTTTATACCTGTAACGTGTCCTCAAAAACAAAAATATGCAATCATATGGTGATAAAATATAATGTTAGCACATATAATAGCATAATCCATTAGTATTCATAAAAAATACACCCATGGAATAAAAATTCAAATATTTTCAAGATATCAATTAGACGAGAAAAGAGTATTTCTATTAAAAGATTATCAACGGAAGTATACAAGTGACAAACTTATGTGTTGACATGTCTCGGAACTGAGAAACTAAGTTCCTTCAACCTAGGCCTCCACCACTTCAATCCTACACCAAATGCAAGATCATATAAGAGAGACAATGAGGTTCTCCATAAAAGAGGGAAGAGCTTGGGGTTTGAACAATGCATTCATACTTTAAAGGAAAAAGGGATGTAGACTCAATGTGAAGTGAAAATTTCTCCAGAGTATCTTTTCTCTCAAAAGTTGAATTCTTTTCTCCTCCGCGGTTTGGATATGGCCCAATTTATAGCCTTAAAATGGAACTGAAGGGATGATTCAGAATGTTTCCAGTATATGGAAGGTCAAGGATCATGGATCTTGTGAAACCTCACACAATTTTTAATTTTGAGCATGAAAATCGATGTGCATGAGTTGTAGTGGTGCAACCTACGTATACGCATGTTTTCTAACTGGTAGGGCGCATATATGTGGAAAAATATGATTTTTTGGCTCTTTGAAGTGCAAAAGGGGACTTCAAATATGCATAGAGAAATGGAAAATGCCTTATGATCAAGGTGCATGGGGTGAGTAAAAACTTTCTATAACAGATGCCCCCTAATGTGTGAGGTTAGAGGAGTAACTGTGATGGCCTAAATACATTATAATTCCCAGAAGTGGAGTAATGGAGACTCAGTTGGAAGAATTAGTTTCTCATGAGAATATTACAATCCATAATGACTTTGTACACATGGCTTCCAATTTGAATTACAATGCAGATCCATGTGGAAATATACCAAACAGTTGTTCATGGCCATGAATAGGAAACACAAAGTAGACACATGCCATAGGTTGTCATAGTCACGAACAAGGCCCAGTGAAAACCATTCTCAAAATCAATCTGAAGATATTTGTATACAATGGAGTACAATATGATCTCCATGATCATTGAATTCATATAGGTACTGGTCCAATGAATGATAGCAACGGTTCAGGAAAGATGCTACTATAATCTAATGTCTTCAAGTCTTCTACACAATCCTCCAAAGGTGAAAGTCTACATCATGTGAATAGAGGAATTGAGGTCGAACACAATGAGACTTTGTTTCATTACCAGTCATTAAGGTATATCATTAACAAACGTGAGACAACCTACTGATAATGAAAGTAGGAATCAAGGCATCGACTACATTCTTACAAGTGTGAATAAAGGTGTTGAGGTCGAACACTTGAAGAATCCATCGATCAGGAGAGATTGATGTTTTCCCAACTGTCGATGGCAGGAGAACTTGCCACTAATGACTACAAGCCTCTAGGTACTCATAGGACTCTAGGCCTCATTTCCGTAATGTATGAGTTGAATTCGATGGAAGGAGACCCGCTAAAAGGAGAGAATTAAGGCATCTCTCATTAGTCAGCATGAAGTACAAAGAAATAGCTTGATGATTTGGAGGAAATCATATGAAGAGTATGTTCATGAACCAACAACCATGTGCATCTTTTGCATGCACTAGATGCAATTAGTGCACGAAAAATACCCTCTGAATAGTAGCCAATAAGTAATACAGTTGACAAAGCAAAGGAAACCATCAATAAGGATAATGGCATCCAATACACTATATGAATCCAAATGTGTGAATATATTTATTGTCGTTGAACACAAGGGAAACCCCCCAGTCAGTGACCAATAAGGAGATGTCGATTTTTGGATTCATGGTTACATACCCATAATGAAAGTAGGACCAGGGTGCATGGTAGGACTACAGCTTCATGTAACTATGAGACACACTGTGGGTATGGTTGATATGCAAAGTCAATATTTCAATGAAATGGTCGACACATGCTTATAGACTTCCTTTCGACAAAGGAATGAGACATATGGAGGACTCTAGAAGCATAGACTTAATAATGAAACTTTGTGATGGAGGAGGCACCAATCAAACTCTCCATAGGGACTGGAAGAGTAACCAAACATAGGAGTAAACTCTAAGTAACGATATTATCTTCCTAAGGTCATGCTAAACCCAAACTTTGGATGACAAGTGGACTCAAAAGTTTGTTCTATGTTCAAAGGCAACACGACTGTTGCCAATATATGATTATATTATTTTCTCGCCCGTCTTTTTTTGTTTTTCATAGGAAAATGAATGTTATGATACACTGGAGGAAACGAGTGTTGTGAGTAAGCAACTAGTTCCAACAGTAGAATGTACCTATTCTCAATGCAAGGAGGTGCATGCAGGACATAGACACTCAAGGGAATGTTTCCTCTTAGGATACAGGGTGTCATGCTGCAAAGGATATAAATAAGGCTCTGCTTAGCTCGTGATGCAACCTGTTGAGGTAATTGGCTTGTAATGAGAAAGAGGGAACTAAAAATAGGCTCAATACTGCAAGCAAGAGGATGAAATGAAATTACAACCTAACTCCAAAGAATGTCCTTTTTCATAAATTTAGTCCCCTAGGCTCGAAAAAGTATAAAACAATACCCAGGAGAACTCTACTAGCCAATGTTGACTAGAGTGTTCCTTTTTTTAAATTAGTCTACTTGGTCCGAAAAAGGGTTAAACTTACACCAAATATACGTCCTTTCAAATCCAGTTAACAAGTGTGAAAGAGACAAGTTCACTTAGAAATATTTTCATGTTTAAGGAGTCTTGAAAAGAGATTAAATAAGACTCAAGGATGTTGTTCTAAGAAACATATCATGGGGGAGGACAACACTCCCATGCAGGACTTCTTTGAAAGTCAACAACTCATAGATAGCTAACACAATCTTAGGAAAACCCAAAACTTTCCAATCTGAGGAGGATATATACATGGTAACCACCAATGCAAACAAAGAATAAATATGGTTTCAATATAGATTGTGTTCAGGGATTGGATTTGAGCAAGAAGCTATGAGGATGAATTGCAGTAGTCAGAGTGAAATTTTCTTGGAAAATAACCCAGCTTACCATTCAAGGCTGAAGCATATTGATGTACAATACCATTTCGTGAGAGACATGGTGGAAAGAAAAAAAGTTGTTACTGGAGAAGATAGACACTTTAGAAAACATAACAGACTCTTTGACCAAGTATGTGAGTGCTATGAATTTCTCTTGGTGTAGAGAGGCAATGGGAATTATTTCCCTCGACCAATGAACAAGAGTTAGGGTATTGGGCTTAAAGATCACAATATGGATGATATGAGCCTTATAACACAATTTCAATTTTCATGGGGGGATAACAATGGATCATGGTCATTCGTTGAAGCTTTACATTTCATTTAAACTGATTTTGAGAAAATCCATCCAGTTGTCAAGGGATTTACATCACGAAATGGTTGTGATAAGCCATATTTTGGATAGAAATCATCAAAAATCCTTTGTATCCCTCAAACAAAGGCAGATGATTAGAAACCCTTTGTAACCCTCATACACATGGATCTTATACAAGTTATCTTATTTCTAAAAAATATTTACATTTCTTAGAGAACATAAAAAACACTAGCGAGTGAGCAAGCTAGTGACACTATGAATCTTTGCAATAGTAGGAGAAATTCATTGACATATTAAGTTAGCAGTAAGTTCTATAATTATTTTATTGTTCTCCTCAATACCAATTAGTTGAGGAATCAATAATCTCTCTATTTCATGGTTTTGTCAGTATCACTACCCATGGTTTAGTTCTTGCTACTTTATGTTTTCATCATTAATTTAGTTTAAGCAGCATTCTCCTACTTATTGTATTTATAAGTTTATTTTAGTTTCAAATCAAATAAAACAAATTAATGTTCCTTTGATTTTTTTCTAAGATCCATAAATCATGTAAAAAAAATTGTAAACTAAAATCAGTTTTAGCCTTCTTCATATCGAAAGAGAGTACGCATATTGTATTTAAATGTGAAATCAAGAAAAAGTGGAAGGAATAAGATTAAGGAGAAATCTCTTGGCAAATAATAATAGGATAATGTATTTGGTTTTTGCAGGTCCCTTCAATCTCTACCACAAAGGAGGTTGGATAATTTTAAAGAAAGGTTTAAAAGAGAGGGTGAGGAGAGATCCAAGGATCGATTCACTAGGACAATTTTATGGAAGTAGCTTGAGAACATGTCAAGACAAGCATTTTAATTAGACATTATATTTATAGTGTAGTGTAATTCTAAGATGGGGATCCATGGTTTAAAATGTGTACAAAATAAAATCTTGATGTGTGATGGGGAAGATGAGGGGTTATGAGGTTCGAACCTACTCCATGAGAATACAAATAATACTATTCAATATCCTCCTCAAGTTGGTCAAGTTTCCAACAAGGTTTGAGCTCTTAATTATAACTTGCGAACTGGAATTTTGCAGCCCATAGTCTTATGAATATGAAAAAATGAAATTTTGGGTGCTAATTCTTCTCATGAAACCTAGAATCCAAGCTTTATGATTTTCTAGTAGGGAGCAGGCATAGCTGAATTTCCAAGTCAGGTATTGGCGATGGAAGCCTTGGGCATCGATCTTTTGAAAACTACCACTTGTGGAGACATTTGTGGGCATTGTAATGTACTTTGTTCCCTTATGGTTGGAAGTTATGATATTCCTCCTTGTTGTGTGGTCATGGAAACAAAGGTGGATTGGTCTAATTTGTTTGGGAATGAGGTCCAATATTCGATTTTCATGGACTACCCCTCCTAGGATTGGTGCTCGTAGTCTTTGGTTTGTTATTACTACACTCACGACCTTCGCAATGTTGAGAAAAATGTGGATTAATTTTATCAATTCCTAAGGCCGAAGGTGATGAATCAACATTGTAAGAGCCATTTTCCTCATGGATAACCCCTCATAGCAGTGAGTACAATGAATCACTTGATATTTTTGCTTGAAATTGTTAATTGACATTTTTGGTTATTATTGTATGGTTACAAGGTCTTAATGGGGTTTAATTTGGTCCTTTGAGGATGTTTTGTGATCATAAAATTCAATAGGAGATTTCACATACATGATCAAAGTTATCCCTCCTTCCCTTAATTGATTTTGTCACTTCTCTTCAATTGATTTTGAGTTGGTGAAGCTTGTGGCTCAATCATAAATCTATATCATGCACTAATATTTTCACTATGGCATAGCCAATGATCATATGCTATGTCATATTTGACTTTACATTTTCTTAGATTGCAGGTAACCATGTCAACAATGGTTTGGTCTTTCTTCCCTTTGGCCTTAAGCAATGCCTTTCCTTTGCCTCAATACTCCATCTATGCATTTCCCTTCTACTTCAATTGGTCATTTTTCATTTTTTTGTACAACCTATCCATATGAGACCGCTCTTTGTTTCAATTGTATTCTAATGAAATTTTTCACTTGAGAAATCCATAAATGCGATGCATATTAGTATACAATGAGCTTGTGTTATGCCATATTTAACTTTGCAATTTTTTATATTGTAGGTAGAGACATTGAAAAACGTTTTGGTTTTTATTTCTTTTGTCCTTGACTAATGCCTTTCCTTTGTTTCAATAATCCATTCATGCATTTCCCTTTTACTTCATTTGGGAATTTTCCATTTCTTTGTATAGTTTGTCCATTTGAGACTGCACCTTGTAGGGAATGTTCTTTAGTCTTGATATTAGTACCATTCCTAGTTGGCTAAGAGGATCTTGAGATAGATATTGGTCTTTTACAAGTATTTGATGAATTTTAAGCCCTATACAAAGCCCCATGTTATGTATAAAACCCCTTATTAAGTACTATATATTGAAATATTACATTTCTAGTGTTATATTTGTATGTAGGTTGGAACCCTTCATTGCACCCTTTCATTATAATTGTACCCTTTGTCTCCTATATATATATACCAAGGAGACCTAATCTTAGGATCATATTATCTCATCATATCTCATATTGTACATTGAATATATTGTAAAAGGAGGTTTCCCTCTCAAAGTGGATTGTTATTCATTGTTTTTTAATCATTCTCAAGGTGTTGATTCATAACATTTGGTATCAAATCATCGATCTTAAGCTTTTTCTACTTCAAGTGAGTCATCTTGGAATTTTTGCTATAATTTGTATTCTGGCATACTTCAAATTTCAAAATTTGGAGTTTACTTAGGAGATCAAAGTACATCTAGTAAAAATTTCAAGTTCTTGTTCGTTATACTTTAAGATATATTTCCTATGAAGATAGGTTTTTTGACTCATCCTGAAATCAGTTTTAAATGAGTTATCTTGGTATTTTATCTATAAATTTGTTTGTGAGAATTTTTGGACAGTAAAATTTTGTGTAGCCTGGGGAAACATATCAGAGTATGTCTCATCCAAATTTCAAGATTCGGGTCATTATAGTTTCAAAAATATATTCCATGGAAGTCGGGGTATGTGACTAGTCCTGAAGTTAGTCTCAAATGAGTAATATTTTTATTTTTGTGATAAACAAATTTTGGTAAAGTTTCTGACTCTAAAATTTTCATAATCTTGAGAGGACATGACGAATTACATGTGAAAACAATTTCATAAATTTAACCGTTATAATTAGTGATATATAGCTTGTTTAAGTTAGGGCATTTTACTAATCCTGAAATTAATCTTAAACCAATCATTTTGGTATTTGTCCTATAACCTTTTATCAGTGAAGGTTCAAACTGTGAAATTTTCAAGAGTTTAAAAAGTCATATCAGTGTACTATAGGATAAAATTTCAGAGTCAGAAGCATTAAAATATCAAATATGTATCGATACAAAGGTCATACATCCATACATACTCCAAATTAAGGGTTTGAAAGGTACATAACTTACAATTAGCATAATTGTTTATTGGAAAATCTATTTTTGATGATTCAAAATTTGTGATAAAAAAGGAAAAATAGGAGAATTGTTAGTTTATCACATGGAAAAGGGTTCTACAAGAAATAATACTGGTACTCCTCATAAAAACTCAAACATGGCATTTGAAGAAAGTGAAGACTTAGAAAACAAGCTAACCCAATTAAATAACCAAGTTGATAAAATGAGTGCTTCTATGTTGAAACCAGTTGATTTATCACATTCTCATGAATACCTTAAAAACAAAATTGAAAATAAGATGGATAAAAATAGAAAATAGATGAAAACAAAGATGGATGAATATTGAAATCATATGGAAAATATGTTAGAATTGCAAAATTCCTTGTCTTCTGTGATCTTACACGCTCTAAATGAGAGACTACCTATAGGAGATATAAAAATGCAAGGAAATCATGAAAATGTAGAGGAAATAAATATTGAGTCCCATAATCATGATTATTCATCACTTCAAGATCCACGTCATCAAGGCTTCAAGTTAGCACCAAGAAACTACTTCATTCCAAAGATCGATATGAGGAAGTTTGAAGGTAAAGATCTTATAACATGGATATTCTGAATAGAGAAATTCTTTGATATACACCAAGTGCCAAGCTTACAAAAGGTACCTATTGCATCCTTGTATTTAGAAAATGATCAATTTTTTGGGTATCAATGGTTTTGTGAAATAAAATAATTCTATTATCTATTGGTCTATTTTTACGGATGAATTGATATCACATTATGGGGATATTAAGAGTAATAAATTCTTTATAGATCACATTCAACAATTCCAAAATCTCAGTCTCAAGGTAAAAAACATTCTTGAGAATAATTTGTTATATCTCTTTATGGGAACTCTAAAGGAGATCATTCAACATTAGGTGCATCTCTTTGAACCTAAATCCCTAGAGAAATATTTCATTATGGCAAGGAAAGTGGAAAACAAAAATATGGCTACTAGAAGGGTTCCCTCTAACAACTATAGAGAGAACAATGTTCCCTCTCCTAACATGAATCAACCAACAAGGTTGAAACCTCAACAAATGGATAAAAGAAGAGAAAAGGGACTATGTTTTCAATTGTGACAGCAAGTCCAGTAAGAGGCATAAATGCAGTGAGAAGAAATTATTATGCATATACTGTGAAGAGGAAGAAGATAAATAATTTGAACCATCACAAGATCTAGATCTAGAAGATACTACTCCAAAAAAATCATGTCATGCATTGGTCAGCATTAATACTCCACAAACCCTGAAGATACAAGGATACATCAAAGACAAAAAGATAATAGTGTTGATTGATTCTGGTAGTACCCATAATTTCATCAATTACAAATTAGCAAAAGATCTAAATTGATTTGTATACTTAGCACCAGAGTTTCAAGTAATGATTGCAGATGGAGGTATCATAAATTGTTCTAGGAAGTGTCATAGTATTAATCTCAATATGGGGGAGTAATTTTGGATAGTCTCGTGATTGTCGTCCAAATGGGTTGTGTTGATGTTGTATTAGGGATCCAATGGTTACATTCATTGGGAATAGTAACCCTTAATTTTCAACATCTTTTCAAGATATTTTCTTTAGAAGGAAAGGAAATTGATCTTAGAGGTATCCAAGGGAAACCCTCTAAGGTGATAGCTCTAATAGAATGACAAAGTTACTAAAAAAGGGACACCATAGTGTAATTTCACAATTGTTCTCACTAGATGTTCAAAACTATATGTCCTTTGCTCCATTGGATCTCCAAATAGTTATCAACCATTATTCCAAAGTATTTGGAGAAATGATTAAAGGTATTTCACCTGCAAGAGGTCATGACCATGTTATTCATTTTCAACTAAGTAGTGTACCACCTAACATTAGGCATCACATGTATCCATGTGCACTGAAGAGTGAGACTAAACATATGATCCAAGAAATGTTAGAGGTTGACATCATTCAACCTAGCCAAAGTTCTTTCTCTTCGCCAGTGGTGATGGTTACTAAAAAGGATGGTTCTTGGCATATGTTTCCATATTATATACAACTCAACAAAATGATTATCAAAGATAAGTTTCCTGTTCATGTCGTTGATGAATTATTAGATGAATTGCATGGAGAAAAATTCTTTAATGGGTTGCATCTTCGTTCGGGATATCTTCAAATTAGAATGAGGCAGGAAGACATTCCTAAAACAGCCTTTAGAACACATGAAGTTCATTATGGGTTTTTGGTTATGCCATTTGGACTTACTAATGCACCTTCAACATTTCATATCTTGATGAATTATATTTTCAATCCCTTAGAAAAAGTTTGTTAGTATTTTTTAATGACATACTAATCTGTAGAAAATATTGGGAAGATAATATACAACATGTTTACAAAGTATTACAACTACTGGAAGAGCAACAAATTTATGAAAATCCTTCAAAGTGTGCCTTTGGGGTTCAAGAAGTGGAATATTTGGGTCATATTGTATCTCATGAAGGTATAAAAGTGGACCCTAACAAAATTAAATATATGAGAGAATGGTCAATTCCCAAAACCTTGAAGAAACTTAGAGGATTCTTAGGATTGAAAGGCTATTACCGCAAGTGTGAATTTTCTTCAAACCCAGTTCACTAAATCAATTAATTTTTCTGTTAATTGATCCTACCAGGTTTTCTTCACAAATAAATAATACATAGCAGAAAATAATTACCAAGAAATAAACAGTAAAAGATAACAGCAATCACATCACATGTACACAAGTAATTTTTGGACAATTCATCCCTGGAAAAAACCCCAGAGGGAAAACTGGTGCAACAGATTTGGATTTTATTATTATTGAGAAGGAAAATATAAAGATATCTTACAATAAAATCTGTTAAATTTAGAGTTTCTATTAAGTTCTTTTCAATTTACTAGACAATAAGAGAATAAGCAGTATCACTGGAAAAAACACAATCACAAGGTACACAACATTTATCCTGGGAAACCCTCATGGGGGCGAAAACTCAGCAAAAAATTCCTTAATATAGATTGTTGATACAATGCCAAGATAATAAACCAAACACTAGAGAATATCCAAGACTGAGCAATGTGCCTCTCTCTTCTTTCTTCCGGCAACTGCAGCTTCCTTCAAACTTATGCACTAGATGAGTGACTTGAGTGAGTGAGTGAATGAGGCACTAGCCTCTCTTATTTATATTGGCTTAGGAGCACTAGGGTGGTGTCTCTTCATCAAGCAGGGCCGAATTCTTCACTTAGTGGCTAAAACCACTTTAATTATCCCTAAGGGATGACTTCTCAATTAGCATCATATAATTAGGGTTTGACCAATCCACAAAAGAGGATTTGGTCATACATAAGTCCCGAAATGACCAATCCACAAAGGGGGATTGATATATAAGATAATAACTCAATTATAAGTATAATGTACTTCGCAGTTACAATATTACAAAATTCCCCCTTAACAAGAAGGTTATTCTACAACATCATCAGGAGAGAGAGAGGGTGGCAACATCAACAATATCTTTGAACATTGACTGGAATATCTATAAATCATCGGAAATTTTCTCATCATTCACAACATGGAGCTAGATTATCATCATCATCATCCTTCACAGCATGGAGTTGGAGTATCATCATCATAATCATCATTCATAGCATGGAGCTGGAATAGCATCATCATCATCGTTCATAGCATGGAGTTGGAATCTGAAACATCAACATCAGTTAGCATAAAATCTATAATAACAACATCAACGACATCATCATAAACAACACGAGGCTAGAGAAACAACATCATCATAGCACTAGGCTGGAGCAACAACATCATCACAGCATGAAGATGTATCAACAACATCAGCAGCACGAGGCTAAGATAACAACATCATCATCATATAGCAATAGAATGAGGCAGGTGCAACAAAAATATTTTGTGGTACTCTGACAAACCATCCTTACCGGACCTTCGAGATCTACCCAAGAATCATAAGATTCCCTAGTATTATGAAAATCCTAACGAAGATACCACTACTAACCACAGCTAGCATATACATGCACAGGTACTCTGACAGACTGTCCTTACTAGACCTTCAGGATCTATCCAGGGATTATTAGTCCCCTAGGATATAAAATCCTAATTGAGATACTTGTTTTTGGTCAGGATACCATAGTATCATGAGCATCACTCCCCCTTTCGAGGGAGTTCCTTTCAGACTATACCAAATTTGTCTCAAAAGTGATCAAACTTTACACGAGACAGAGGCTTGGTCAACACATATGAAACCTGCTCATTTGTGCCAACATATTGGAGCTTTATAGCTCCCCTATGCACCATATCACGAATGTAGTGATACCATATTTCTATGTTCTTTGACTTGTCATGGACCACAAGGTTCTTTGTCATATTTATGCAACTCTAGTTATCACATAGAATCATGGTTACTTCCATATCCAGATCAAATAGACCTATCAACAACTTTCGAAGATATATAGCTTCACAACTGGTGGAATACGAAGAAATGTATTCCACTTTTGTCGTGCTGAGAGCAATATTGTATTTCTTCCTACTCTTCCATGAAGTCATGGTTGACCCTAGACTGAAACAACATCATAAAGTGCTCTTTCTGTCAGAAACACTTCCAGCCCAATTTGAATTGGTATAACCGATCAGTATAAATTCATGATCTCCATTATAACAGAAACCAAAGTCCAACGTACCCTTAAGGTTGATCCAAAATCGATCCAGAAAGGCCTAAAAATCAAATTTATCGAAATCAGATGAAACCAATTCCATCGCATATGGCTCGTCATGAATATTCTAGAAGTATTTTTTTTTTTTCTGAAAATGGACATCGTATGCGAAATTTATCATGTTCTGAACTTTTTCCCAAATAGGAAAAAAAGAATCAAAGTCAATAGTCAGAAGTCATATTGTTGACGTCAACAGTATGTCAACGTGACATGAAATATGACATTAGCATGATGTCATGATTATGCCATCATACTGACATGGTAGCACCAGGACGTGACACATGTCGGGAAAATTTGGAATTTTCAGGGCTGAGTTGGTAGGGTATGGATTTGACACATGGATTGTATGGACGTTAACGTGGAAGTTCGTATGATGACATGGCCCAGTGATAGTCCGACACATGGAAGTACAGATGACAGGATGGAAGATAACGTCTCCCAATGAAAGTTCGACACATGGTAGTATGGATGACAGTTTGGCAGGTGACATGGCGATAGATGGCAGGCTCTGGGCATGACGCATGTCATACAGCACTGACTTGGTAAGATGACTGTGCAGATTGACTATGTGTTGATTATGCCCTGACTGGTTTGGTACGGTCCAATATGGAGGTGACACGTGGTCGAATCATAGGGTTCCACATGGCACCCCAAATGAGGCCAATAATCATCGGTTCAAAAGGTTTGTAGCACTCTGGTGGATCTGAACCCGAGACCTTTGGACTAGCCAATAGACTAACCAAATGCGCCAACCAACCAAGCCATAAGTGTTACTTAACTACTATGCAACGCAATTTGGTTGTGTTGTGGTGTTGGTGGATATTTGGGGATAATCCCTAGTCGATAAGGGGCTAGCTTGTCGACCAAGGCATGATCATCAACACCTTCCACAAGAACAAGATCGAAGCTAGTTCAAGGTGTGGGGGAGATTAACACCTGGCCACATGAACCTCCAAATGACCAAGACAAAGAACTAGGGCGCAGGCTTAGCGTGTGTCCATATGGTAGTATCCCATGTGACAAGGAGCCCAAGTAAAAGGTGTTGGCATGCACATTTTTTCCAGAAGTGGGTTTTAACCTGTGGTTTTGATATTTATGCTGATTTTAGCCTGATTTTTGGTGAGTTTTACCCATTTTTTAGGATCTGGAGCCCTTTTTTACGCCAGATCATAGGAGGAAGTTGGGAGGTGAACCCCAACTCAGAATATATATAAAATAGAGGTTTTTGACAGTCCAAGGAGTTTCATAATAGGATAAATGATGAATAATTGTGAGGTCCAAGCCATTTTTATGCAGGGAAGCCATTGAGGAAGTGAACTTTGGAGGCCATTTTCGGTAGATACGCTTAGCCTTTTTCAGTGTCGTCAGTTGTGTTGGATTCTTGAGGTCGATCAGAACACATCTAGACTATTTTTTAATCCATTTTATGTACTTATGATTTATTTTTTAAGCATTGAACATTAATAAGAAAGGCTCCCCCACTGAGACAAAGGCCAGGAGATGTAGGAAACCTTGTCGAACTCTGTTATCAATCTTTGGCGTTATGTTTTTCTATGATCTAAATTCTTTATGATGGTTGCAATATTCTTTCATTAAATCTTCTTCTTCGCTTTAATTCCTAAATGGTAAATAAAACCATGCATAAACTTAACCATAGTCTTTAAAAGATCATTTTCATATCAAGTGGTATCGGAGCAGGTTGACAATTGGTTGTTTTATTTTGCATGATTACCAGGGAAAAGCTAAGTTGTGGTGAAGTAGAGCTTGTACAATGAGATCCAGAGATTGGATCAAGAAAGAGGACATCTCAAAGTTATAGGATGGCATCGAAACAAGGACTTTCTCAAAACGAAAGAGATTTTGAAAGAATTTATTTTCCATGTCGAAGATGGTGAAAGTGTTGTATGGTGATTACTTGGAATGGAAGAGACCTTTTCAAGGAGAATATTCAAAGAAATCCAAAATTAAAGAAGGAGAGGACCCTCTAAAATATCCTCCTTCACCTCCTTCATCTCCATCATCTTCTTCTTCAAGTACAAGTACAAGTTCAAATTCTACTGCAAGAAAACATTTTCATAAACATAAGCTTTATATTCCATTACTTAAACTTGATGTAAAAAAAAAATTTCCTATGTATGATGGCAAAGTTAATGCTGAAAAAATTGATAATTGGGTTAGATAGATGGAGGTATATTGTAATGTGAAGCAAATCAAAGATGAGGAAACCAAAATTATATTGGCATCGCTTCGTCTTGAAGGAACATCTCTCATCTAGTGGCAAAGTAAGATCCAACATGGAACTCAGAAAGTTGGTATGATTTTTCTATCATGTCATGATTTTATTTCCGTAGTTAGAAAACAGTTATATCCATTGGGATATAAAGAAAAGGATTTAATTGAATGGAAAAGTCTTAAGTTAAGAAAAGGACAATCGGTGCAGGAATATACAGATGAATTTCGTAATATGGCTTTGTTGTTAGATGTTCCATTGACTACACAAGAAACTCTTATGAAGTATATATGAGGTTTTCTTTCTTATATTTGTAATAATGTATTTATGTTTGGACCTACTAATCTTGATGAGGTTTATGTTCAAGCAACACATATTGAAGAAGGGAAAAATAGAGTTAGTGTATCAGGGGAATAAACTTCAAAGAAGGATGGAAAAGGGAAAGGGAATGGGAAGAAATCAAATTCAGAAATAGTAAAGGAAGAGAGGCTCTCTTGCAATCATTTCAAGAAAGAAGGGCACAATGATGAGCATTGATGGAAATTTTCACCTAGAGAAGAGACCGAACTGGTTCAAAGAGAGGAAAGGGAGGCAAAAATTTGCAGCAACAACATGGCCAACAGACTTGGGATCAGATTCCGATGATGAGACTAAGATTACAGGAATTGGTTTGTCATGTAAAATTGGTGATGTTTATGATTCTAGAAGTAAGTTGTTTCATATAAGGGTCATAATGAAACATACTAAGATCGATACATTGATAGATAGTGGATCTCAATATAACTTAATTTCGAAAGAAGTGGTTAATAAATTGGTATTAAACACTCAGATGCATCACAAACCCTATTCACTAAATTGGATAAGCAAAGATCACAAATGTCCCATAACAAATCAATGTATCATAAAGTTTGCAATTACATCTAAGTATGTGGATGAAGTAACATGTGATGTGGTTCCACTAGAAACATGTGGAATGGTCTTAGGAATTCCTTATTTATATGATCGCAAAGCAATCTTCTACATGGAACAGAATCAATATCACTTAAATAAACAAGGGATAGAATATGTTGTACATGTTCATCATACAAAAGCAAAGAAAACTATTGTCACAGTGGAACAATTAAAGAAGGCAGCTTATGGAAGAAATGCACCTATAATTGTTCCAAGTAAAGAAGTTGATCTTAAGCATGAACATGAGATGGTTGTAGGATGGGAGTTCAATCATACTTTATAATTGTTCCAAGTAAAGCGGTTAATCTTAAGCATGAACATGAGATGGTTGTAGGATGGGAGTTCAATCATACTTTTCTTCAAGATAATATAATGTTGTGCAAGCCCATCAAACATATTGGTTTAGTTTTAGTCATATTTATGATATCATCACTGCTAATTTTTTCTACATGGATGGTAGTGGATTCAGTAAGAAGTGAACGACTTCAAATGGATAACAATATGCTTTTCATTGTCATGGTTATTATGCAATTGATGAGGATGCTACGGGTGCACAGGACAAAGTTTAAAGACAAAGGAAAAGTGTGGAGGCCTATCCCGCACTTGATGACTAGTTAATATCCTTTTGGAGGACCAAAAGGTCTTAGTGGGGAGGAATGATTCAAAATGGATCCAGAAAGGCCTAAAAATCAAAATTCTTACAATGATATGAAACCAATGCCATCGCATAGGGATCATCGTGTTGATTCTAGAAATATGTTTTTTTCCAAAAATGGACACCGTATGCGAAAGTTATCGCATTCTGAATTTTTTCCCAAACAGGCAAAAAAAAGTCAAAGACAATAGTCAAAGGTCGTACTGCTAATGTCAGTAGTACTTCAGTGTGACATGGAATATGACCTCAACATGACATCATGATGATGTCATCATGCTTACGTGGCATTTGTTACGAGGAAAATCACTCTATGGCATGGGGTAAACCACAACAAACGGAAATGACTGCAGAAATCAACTCTAATATCAAGTATTCTATATAAATGAACATGCTAACAAGACAAGATAAAGAACCTACCTCATCCAAATGTTCGATGAAGTCCACCATTGAGAACTTGAATCAAAGCTATACACCTACAACTTGTCCTCAACAACCAAGATACACAAGCATATGGAGATAATATATAAAGTTATCACATACAATAGCATAATCCATCAATATTCATAACAAACATGTCCATGGAATAACAATTCAAATATTTGAAATACGTTAATTGGATGAGAAAAGAGTATTTTTATTACAATATGATCAACAGGAGTGTATGAATGACAAACTTTCATGTGGGCATGTCTCAGAACCAAAAAACTAAGTCCCTTCTAGCTGGTCCTCCACCAAAGGAAAGCTCATATAAGAGATACAATGAGGTTATCCATCAAATAGGGAATAGCTTGGGGGATGAACAATGTGTTCGGACTTAAAAGGACAAAGGGATGCAGACTCAATATGAAGTGAATAATTTATCCAGAGTAAATTTTCTCTCAAAGTTGAATTATTCTCCTCTCTTCCACAGCTCAGATATGGCCCATTTATATCCTTCAAATGGAACTGAAGGGATGAGTCAGAACATTTTCAATATATGGAAGGTCAAGGATCATGGATCTGGTGACGTGACATGGAAATGCAACACAATTTTTTAATGTTGGACACAAAACCCGATGTACGTGGGTTTTAATGGTGCAACCTGTGTATACACATGCTATATAGCTGTTATGGCACGTATATGTGGAAAAATATTTTCTTTAGCTCTAGGAATTGCAAAAAGGGACTTCAAGTATGCATAGGGAAATGGAAAAGGCCTTCTGAGCAAGTTGCATGGGGTGAGGAAAATCTTGCTATAACAGATGCCCCCTAATGTGTGAGATCAAAGGAGTATCTGTGATGGCTGAAATACATTATAATTCCCAGAAGTGGAGTAATGGAGACCTAGTTGGATGAACTAGTTGCTCATAAGAATATTACAATCCACAATGACTTTGTGCACATGGAAGACAATTTGAATTACACTGTAGATCCATGTGGAACTATACCAAATAGTTTTTTGTGGCCACGAATAGGAAATACAAAGGTAGACACATACCAAAGGATGTTATAGTCATGAACAAGGCCCAGTGAAAATGAGTCTCAAAATCAATCTGAAGATATCTGTATACAATGGAGTACAATTTGATATCCCATGATCACTAAAGTCATATAGGTATTGGTCCAATGAATGATAGCAACAGCTCAGGAAATCTGTGACTATGAACTGATGTCTTCAAGTCTTCTACACAATCCGCCAAAAGTGAAACTATACATTATGTGAATAAAGGATTTGAGGTCGAACATAATAAGACTTCGTTTGATTATCAGTCATTAAGGTATATCGTTAACAAACATGAGATAGCCTATTGATAATGAAAGTAGGTATCAAGGAACTGAGTACATTATTACAAGTGTGAATAAAGGTGTTAAGGTTGAAAACTTGAAGAATCCATCGATTAGGAGACATTAATGTATTCCCAATTGTTGATGGTGAGAGAACCTACCTCTGATGACTGTAAGCCTCTAGGTACTCATAGGACTCTAGGTCTCATTTCCAGAATAGATGAGCCGACTTCAATGGAAGGAGACCCACTGAAAGGAGAGCATTAAGGAATCTCTCATCAGTCAGCATAAGGTACAAAGAAGGAGCTTTATTATTTGGAGAAATTCGAACAAAGAACATGTTCATGAACCAATGACCATGTGCGTCTTCATCATGCACCAGATGCAAGCAGTGCATGAAAAAGACCCTTTGAATAGCAGTCAATAATGAAAATTGTTGACAAAGGCAAGGAAACCACCAATAAGGCTAATGGAATCCAACACATTGCATGAATACCGATGTGTGAATAGATTTATTTATGTCAAACACAGTGGAAAACCCCCAGTCAGCGATCGATGAGGAAATGTTGACTGTTGGGTTCAAGGTTACCTACCCATAATGAAAGTAGGACCAGGGTGCACGATAAGATTGCAGCTTCATGTAAATCTGAGACACAATGAGGGTATGGCCGACAAGAAAAGTCAATATTTCTAAGAAATGGTTCACACAGGTTGATAGACATCCTTTGAAAAAGAGCATGATACACATGGAAGACTCTAGCAGCACAAACTCAATGATGAAACTTTGTGATGCAGGAGGCACCAATCAAAATCTCCATAGGGACTGGAAGAGTAACCAGATGGAGGAGTAAACTCTAAGTGATTAGATCAGCTTCCTAAGTTCATGCTAAACCCAAACTTTGGATGACAAGTGGACTCAAAAGTTTGTGCTTTGTTCAAAGGCTACACAAATGCTGCCAACATGAGATAATATTCTTTTCCCACCCTTCTTTTTTTTTTCATAGCCAAATAATGCTATGATATAGAGGAGGATATGAGTTTTGTAGGTAAGCAACTAGTTCCAACAGTGGAACATACCTATGCTCAATCCAAGGAGGTGTATGCAAGATATGGACACTCGGCGGAATGTTTCCTCGTAGGGTACAAGGTGTCAAGATGCAAAGGATAAAAACAAGGCTATGCTTGGATGATGATGCAAATTGTTGAGATAATAGGATTATAATGAAAAATCAGGAACCGATAATAGGCTCAATACTGCAAGCGAGAGGATGAGATGAAATTACAACTTAACTCCAACAAATTTTATTTTTCATAAATTTAGTCTACTTGGTCTGAAAAAGGGTTAAACTTACACCAAATAGATATACTTTCTAATCCAATTAACGAGTGTGAAAGAGACAAGTTCACTCAGAAATATTTTCTCTTTTTTAGAGAGTCGATGTTGGCCTTTGATCAAGTTTTGGGGAAACTTTGGTCATTTTTGGAGGTTTTGGACCACTTTTGGACTTTGACATGTTAATCGAAGTAGGAGCACCCAAGCGGAGTTGAGATCACAGATCTCACCTATTTTTAGGGTTATGTTGACCCAGTAAGGGGTCCTCTAGGGTTTTGTAAAGGGTTTATGGGATGTCGGCCCATGGGTTTTCCCCGTGTTTAGGCCTTATTGTAATATTTTGTAAGTATAAATAAAGATGAATGTAGTGTAGAAGTAGAGTAGGTCCATCTGTGTCCAGGATTTGTGCTCGACTGTGATTTTGTAAAATGTGCTTAATGCATGTGATGCTCAGTGTGGAGTAGGTGCTAAGTGTTGTGATAATAGATTATGTCTCTGTGCATTTGATCTAGTTTTGGAAGGTAAAGAAGGAGGATCTAGTGCTTAGTGCACAGATATCATGTCTTGTGCGAAGTTTGACTATGTGGCTTAGTGCACAAGAGTGACTGGATGTAATATTTTGGCGAATAATAAAGAGGTGAAGTGGTTTGTGGACATAGCCCCACCCTGGGGTGAACCACGTATATCTGGTGTCTCATGGTTTTTTTGTGCAGTGTCTTTTCTATTGTGAGTTTTCTCAATGATTTTATTATAATGTGTAATGAATGTATATTTTGTTTCTTAAGTACTTTACTTATGTTAAAGGGTAAATGAATTCTAGATCTGTCTTTTTTATTATCTACGGTGTTAATGAGGTTAATAAGCTAATGCATGTTCACTTCCTAAGCATTAACAGAATATTCTACTAAGTGATTTTATCACAGAATCGTGTCTGAGCCAGGTTACAGACACCTGCGTCCTATAATCCCCCTGCTTCTACCTCGGGTGATACTTCGCCTTCTTTGCAAGTGTTTCCAAAAGGGTCGATAGTCGGGGTTTTTTTGGTGCGTTGTTAAGCGTTGAACCTTGGGTCTACCACTGTGCCAACAAATGGTTTTGTTATCAGGACCTGAAACTATGATTGTTGATAACTGAAGTAAATAAAAAGAAAATCTTTGTGCATGGGTCTACTTCTGAAGTGCTCAGTACCTTACTTGACTTGTGAAGCTTTGTGCCAAGAAAGTAAGTTGTTCTAAAAAAAAAGGTAAGATTCTAAAAGAGGTAAGCTTTGTTCTTTGGTAAGAGAAAGATAAGTGAAAATTTTTGTTTTGAAAGCATGAATTTAAGTATGTTTAAAAGATTTTGTCTTAGTTTGAAGGCAAGGGAGCAATTGAAAGAAAGAGTTGATTTGAGTAAATTTAATGGAAATGAAGAAAGATATGTTATTCCTATGCATAAAAAGAGTTTTTGGACTAATAAGTGGATGTAGGAACCTAGAAATATTTTTTGCAGATTGCAGGTCTAGCACTATGATCCTAGGGGAAGTGCGTAGTACAGAAAATATTGGGGAACATTTAAGAGAAAAAGAGGATTAACTTTGTGTTATAATTGCAGAAGGTCAGGACATCTTGCTAAGGAATGCCCTGAGGTAGGCCCTATTTGTCTTTCTTGTAAGTTTGTTGGTCATGAGTGTTATCACTGAAATTTCGTCTGCACATGGCGACAAGAACTCAGCATCGTCAAACAGGAATGAAGTCATTCATGGCACTGAATTAATTTCACAGCATTGCAAAAGGGTAAAAAAATATACAAAGTAACCAAAATTGAAGGGCACTTTATAGAAGTTGGGTGCATGCGCATATGCGCGGAACAGAAACGTACAATGCGCACATGCATGCACGACGCGTGGCTGTTGGCGCAAAAACCCGCGCACCTGCTAAACAACGCATTTATGGAATTGGTCGGCCTCCCAACCACTAATGGATCATCTCCCAAGCCGATTTGACTCCCAAATCTGAGCTGAATCTGCATGGTAGGCTGGTCAAAGACCTAATTAAGCCCTAAAGAGCCCCTTTTCACACCTCAAAGGGGTTACATAATCACCCAATGCTATGCTATAAAAAGCCATGTAGAACCATCATTTTCTCAAGGAATTTCATGTAATGTTATGCTGCTTAGATTTTTTTAAGGACTCACTCCTTGACAATAACATATTAGCACCATTTCATTGAGCCATTCACCTATCCATTGAGTGAATGTGCTTGGAGTTCTTTCACCATCATTCTCATTTTCTTATTGTAAGGAGAGCAAGTTTGTGAGGGCCTCAAGAGCCTTCCTTTGGAGGACGAAGGAACCACAGTTCCCTTTCTTCATTGTTCTTTGGATTTCATCAATTGATCAGCCTAAAAACATTGGTGATATTGGTCTTTTGTGTTTGTTATTTCTTTTTCCATATGCTCATAGTTTTAGTTTGTTTTAATTTAATTCTTGCTTATAGTTTTGTTTTTATTTCTCTAACCCTTTCCTCTATAGTTGTCATTCTCAGCAAGACCCAACTGGGCATGTAAGAACCCTTTATTTGCTCACCAAGTGACGAACTGGGTGCAAACAGATTGGCGACCGTACTGGGGATTAGGTATCAATTCCTTCCTCATTTGGGTTTATTTTGCTTTCCTTTTGCTTTCATTAACTTGCAGGTGCACAAACCGGCCTCTGTCAACCTGCTAACCAGTCAATTCAAGGGAGAATTGAGATAAATCCATACGGATTTCCTCTCTCGGCCGTTTTCCACAGGCGCACGGGTATTTCACCCCACAGACGTGCATCAGGCGCGTGGGCGCTTTTACCGTGATCTGTCTCTGCGCGCATGCGCCTGTTCTCTTGATTCTGAAAGCGCACCAGCGCTCTGCGCGCGCCTGTCTACACTAGAGGCCGCGCATTTGAACTAAATTTTACATTGTAAGGTCTTGGGATGTGGGGAAAGTCATTTTCCTTCTTAAAGAATGATGATATGCATGCTCTAAATACTGCACCACTTAGACCCCTCAACTTATAAAGGGGATAGTCAAACAAACATAGGCACTTAGGTGGATAAAAATCATTTTCCCTTATTTTATTTTTTCCACGTGGATGGCTTGCTTT
>ML779846.1:785425-823743 GCA_009831015.1 Picea engelmannii | reverse complement strand
GCTTTAGGCCATTATTTGTAATTATACCTCCTAGTCTCCTATATATACCAAGGAGACATTTTCATTTTGAATCATCTGGTACTTGAACATTTAAGTGGGGTAAAAGGAGGTTGCCCCCTCGAAGAGGCTTATTATCTAAAATTGTATCTTTTTCAAGGCGTTGAGTACTTTTTCTGAGGTTTTTATATGCTATATTGATGTTTGGTTCTTAACAATCAAGGTTCAGGTTCACAACACAATATGGTCGGAACTAACATTCCCACCCCACTACAGATGCCATACTTGGCCTCTCTCAACATACCGAATCTCACCAAGCTTACCAATGATCCTATATTGCATGACACCACATGGCCTGCAATGCCAACAATACTTCCTTCAGACATCCCAAAGTTTGAAGGAAAGGCAGGGGATGACCCCGCCAACCATGTCATGACTTTTCATCTATGGTGTTCTTCTAATAGCATTATGGATGATTCCATCAGACTGCGACTTTTTCAACGCACACTCACTGGCCCATCAACCAAATGGTATGTCGAAGAAAAATCTGGGTCCCATGGGACCTTTGAGTCATTGGCCAAATCCTTCTTAACATTTTTCCAATTACCCATCTGCCATGACAACAATATAGAACTACTGTCTAACTTCAAACAGACCTCAGCCACCCACATCGCTGACCACATTCATGAGTGGCGTAGGCGACGTAGTTTGTGTAAAGCAGAAACTACCAAGCAACAGTGCCTTGATTGGTTTCTTAGATCTCTTGTCTCTCTACTTGGAAAGGATGTCGCTTCCACCTTCCCACAATCTGAAGAGGAAGCCATTAGTAAGGCCCAACAATATGACCTTATATACACACAGTCAAGGTACTTATACACGGTACTCCCTGATCTTCCAAAACCTGTGCCATTTGGCCAAGACAAACCTGGGATGTCTCACTCAGCAAACGGACTAATAGGTGCCACCACACACCACGGTCCACAACCCCAACCACCACCGATGTATAGAACACCCCAATACCCACTTACATATGGGGTCACTCGTTATTACCCCCCACCACCTTATCAACAGCCATATCCGGTTGCTATGCCTCCACCTATCAGTGGACCACCACAGGCACCTCCCATACATCCACCTCTTCCAGCCAATAGTGTTACTCCCTCAACATCAACTTATAGTAATAGCGAAGGCGCTATGCCTTCATATGTACCCTATGGCTCAGTACCACCACAAAATCCATACTTCCCATTTCCAGGTCCTCCACAACCCATGGCTCCCCCACACCCTCATGTGGGGGTAAATTTTCTTCAACCTTCGGTTGCTCAACAATATCAAAATTTTGAACAGTTAAACACAGCCAACCCAACTCATCCCTCGAACAATGCTAGGAAGAAAGGACGGAACAGGAATAACAATAACCCAGGTCAAGGCGGGAATCAACCCCCACAGCACCAACCCATTGGGGGCAACCAGAACCAAGGGAACCAAAACCCCCAAGGGGGCAACAACAACAAACGCCCAGGACAAAATAATGTTAAAACCATACACCCTTGTGCCCTTTGTTGTGAGTTCGGTCATTACATTCACCATTTCCCCCAGATCGTTGATTTCAAAAGGTTGAAAGACTCAGGGAGTCTTCCCCATACCCTTGCACAAACTGCCCCTCAGCAGGCACCACAACAGTATGTGCAACAATCCCCTTGCACCGTGTTGCAAAATCCTATCCCACATCAAGGGGTGATCAACACCCAACAGGACACACAGCATCCCTCACCTCAGGTGGGCCAATACCACAATCCCAACAATCCAGCAAAGCGAACGATTCTCCTCACCAGCGAGGAAGAAATTCTTCTGCAAACACACAATCGTCAGTATCAGTTATCAGCTGAGTCTACCCCTATCTCTCCAGAGACAAACCCTATATCGACGGGACCCCCATTGGTGATCCCTCGCCCTTCCGTCGAACCACCATTACGCATCCCTCGCCTCCCCTTGCATAGGAATGTTCACAATCCACAGGCCAGGGCCGCTCATAATTATATCTTGGTTAACGACTTAGCGCAATCCCCGGCTGCCATGTCAGTCTTGGAAGTTCTCCAGACCTGTCCCACGCAACATAAATCATTACTTTCTACCTTGGGGCCAGTCGACCCTACCGATACTCGACTCATCACCTTCGATCTTGACAATAGCGAACCTCATCTTCTCGCCTTGGTTGCTATTCAACTACCAGTCAAAATACGGAACATCACCATTCATCGGTGTATCATCGATGAAGGTGCATCTACATGCATCATGTCCAAAACAGTATGGCAGAAACTGGGTTCCCCAGAACTCATACCCTCCGCCATCACATTAAGAGCTTATGACGGACAACCATTATCTCCTGAAGGGCTCTTCCAAAATGTCCCCGTTGAACTCGGAGGCAAAACCGTTCTCATTGATATCGAAGTTATCGACGCTCCGCTCGATTACAATATCTTGTTCGGACGTAGCTACATGTATGCTATGAAGGCAGTGGCATCATCCGTCTTTCGCACAATCATGTTCCCCCACAACGGAAATATTGTGACCATCGACCAAGTCTCACATTATGAGCCAAACCCATCTGCCAATCTTGATAACATTCTTCCTCTCATTCACACCAACCACGACACATACTAACTCATAGATATGGGTCCTGGGATCTTCAAAGATCCATCCCTATTAGGTACGTACCATGGAGCACCACCACTCCTTCCCCCTAATCAAGTATGCATCGTCTCATCTAAAGCAACTCATATGGAGGATTCTCGTCCTCCTCAGGAGGCTTCAATCATCCCTGACGTCTCAATAGTCGCAAAACCACTCCCATCGGAGCCTCCTGCGAACTCGTCGACCTCAACAGTCCACATCCCCTCCAAGGAATAATCCCGTTTGGGAGACACTTCCCCCACCTCTCACTCAAATTCCCTTCTTTTAGCCTCCACCTGGTATTGAAGCTTTCCAGGTAGATGCAACGCTCACACTACCCAATATGGTGTTATCAATCCCAGTGTGGTATTTACATCCACCTGAGATGGTTCCTTGCCCATCCCTTCCCCCACAGGAAGGCCTCCCCATGACGATTCCCATCCTCACCCCCACTACCCCCACTACCCCCACTACCCCCATACTCCCTACCCCCCCTGCTATAGCTGGGGGTAGGAGAAAGAAGAAGGACCCCACATCTCCTCTTCCTCCATGCATCCCACCACCTTGCGCACTTTGTGAGAAGGAGGGACACCAAACCAACAATTTCCCATCCCTACCTGAATTACGGAATTTGATTCCCCCCAATCCAACTCCCACAACACCCGTCACTACTGCTAGTCCTATTTCTACCACCCAACCCTCCAGTAGTAAAGGGTTGAGGACCAAATTTGTGTGTGCTATCTGTTCTGAGTATGACCATTACACTCATCATTCCCCAGCACTGCCACGTTTCCGGCAGACATTAGCTATTGTACGCCAGAATTTTCAGAACGACCCACGCCCTGCTACGTCCTCATCCAACATCACTGACATTCACTATGTCACCACTACATTCAATGAACATATGATATGCCCTTGCTCTCTCTGTGATTCAGTAACTCACTTTACATACTAGTGTTCGATGATCCTCGCATACAGGCAACGTCAATTGACCCTGCGTCACCAACCCGCAGCGGCGGTAATTGACATTACTTCGTCACTCGAGGATATTCATGTAATTTCTCCAGAACCCGAGGCACTCCCAACGCCTCCATGGTTCTTACATGAAATCTCTGAGGATTTACCCCGCAACCCCCCCAACTCTCCTACTCAATCCCCTGCGGATATTCTCCATCCAACTACCACGGTTACCCCTCAATATTTTAACATATCATTTATGTCGAGTGAACCCTCATCATCTCCTAGCATTACCCCCTCTGTTTCTTCAGCAGGGGGCAATCACACTGTCACGGAGATCACTCCTCACGATCCATTATATTCCTGTCATTTCCAATATGAAGAAGAAATACTGGAAGAGCTACAATGCCCAGACTCTCCCTGAGATGCACTACATCATCGTGCACTCTTCCTTCCACAGGAATCCCTCATGCCTCCGCACCAAAACCCCATTTACGCGGTCGAGACCAAAGATTTTAACCCATCCGGGCCTATCGATTGGTTCAACAATCCCATTCCTGCCCCTGACGCCTTTGAAAAAGGTAATCTGGCTAACATTTCCCCCACCATCAAAATCGACATTTCCATTAAAAAGGGCATCGTCGAAGAGATAATCATTGGAGCCGCTTGCACTCCATGGGAAATCATTGCCTACAAAGCCCTCTTCCAGGAATATCGAGATATTTTTGCCTAGTCATACACAGATATGCCTGGCCTTGACCCGTCTATTTTCGAGCATTGCATCGACACCTGGTCGGACATCACACCAGTTCGCCAGAAACAGCGACCGCTACACCCATCTAATGCTGCGGCTATCAAAGCCGAAATAGACAAATTACGTACGGCCGAATTTATTTATCCCATCACTTACACTTCATGGGTTTCCAACCCTCTACCCGTCGACAAAAAACAGGGCACCATTCTCGTTTGCACCGACTTTCGCGATCTCAATAACGCATGTCCAAAAGACAATTTTCCAACACCCTTTATCGATCAAATCATCGATGATTGCGCTGGCCACGAGGCTCTTTCCTTTATGGACGGATTCTCTGGCTATAACCAAATTCAAATTCACTCGGCCGATCAATATAAAACTGCATTCATTACCCCGTGGGGTACGTTTTCCTATCGTGTCATGCCCTTCGGCCTCAAAAATGCCGGCGCAACCTTCTAGCGCGTGATGACATACATCTTTCACGATCTGGCTGAAATCATCCTCGCCTACTTGGACGACCTCACAGCTCGATCCAAGAAACGCACCCAACATCTCGATGATTTACGAATCATCTTTCAATGGTGTTGTCAATACAACAGCCGCTTGAACCATCTCAAGTGCGTGTTTTGCATCACCGCAGGGCGCCTCCTCGGTTTTATCATTTCCCAAAGAGGTATTACCATGGACCCCCTCAAAGTCAAAGCCATCACCGAAATTCCACCTCCTCGAAATTTACGACAATTGCAGAGTCTACAGGGCAAAGCTAACTTCCTCGGACGCTTTGTTCCAGATTACGCCATACACGCACATGGATTCCTTCACTTACTATGTCATGACATCCCTTTTCATTGGGACGACTACGCCCAACATTCATTTGACGATCTTAAAACCGCACTTTCAAATGCACCTTTGATTAGTGCACCTGATTACAATCGCGACTACATCCTCTACGTATCAGCATCAGCTGTATTAGTAGCCAGCGTCCTCATCCAACTTGGAGATGACAATCCTGAACACATCATTTACTATGTTAGTAAGAACCTCTCAGGGCCACCCCTGAAGTATAAACACGAAGAGAAACTTTCTCTGGAAGTTGTCCTTGCAGTCCAGAAACTGCGCCATTACATTCTGCTTCGCACCACAAAAGTCGTCGCAGATTCCAACCCTATGCAATATTTTCTCAGTCGTCGACAAGTCAACAGAAAATTCACTCGATGGATCGTTATCCTTCAGGAATACGACCTTGAGTTATCAACACCTAAGAGTAAGAAGGCCCTCTTTCTCGCCGAACTTGTCATGGCCCTTCCCTCTGACACACCTAGTGCCCCCGTCAATACCAACTTTCCTGACGAACATCTCTTTTACATTGCCTCAGATGATCCTTGGTATGGCGACCTACTCGTCTACCTACGAACTCAAAAGTTCGGTAATCATTTATCATGAGACGATCGTTGGCGTATTCACCATCAGGCCCCCCGCTATCTCCTCACTGGAGACATCCTATATCGGCGGCGCGTCGACACCATCCTTCGTCGTTGCCTGACTATTGACGAGGCCGACAGAGTCTTAAATGACTGCCACAGTGGCGCTTGTGGGGGCCATATTTCGTGTATATCCACGGCTCAAAATATTATCCGAGCCGGTTACTTTTGGCCTACCTTATTTCACGATTGCATTCATGCCGTGAAACAATGTGAGCAATGTCATCTCTACACCAATAAAGCCTGAGCTCCCCCCGCTCTTCTTCACCCTGTCATTACCGCGGGCCCCTTTTGTAAATGGGGCATCGACTTTATGACTTGTAATCCCCCCTCCAGCAATGGTCACAAATACATTGTTGTCGTAGTTGATTACTTCACCAAATGGGCCGAAGCTATGCCCACTTTCAACAACACCGCTGACACTGCAGCGCGCTTCTTCTTTAACCACGTCATATCCCGTTTTGGTGTACCACTCCAACTTGTTTCCAATCATGGGAAACACTTCGAGAATGAGATTTTCGTCGAACTCTCATCTCGGTTAGGCTTCTCTCATGAGTTCGCCTCACCATATTACCCTCAGTCAAACGGACAGGTCGAGGCAGTGAACAAAGTCCTCAAGACCATGTTACAGTGCACGGTTAATAAACATAAAACCAATTGGCATCATATGTTATTTTCCATGATATGGGCTTATCGAATGGCAGTAAATACTGCTACAGGTTTCACGCCATTTCATTTAGTCCATGGGGTCGAGGCAACTCTTCCCATCGAGTGCGAAATTCCCACCCTTCGCACTGCAATTGAGCTATTACCTGACACTGCTCCAATGGAGCAGTGCTTGCTGAACTTGGAGTTGTTGGATGAAGATCGTCGATCTTCATTACAGAACAATGAGGCAGCTAAAAAACGATCCAAAGCTACCTTTGATCGCCATCTCAACCTTCGTTCATTCCGAGAAGGTGACCTCGTCCTGGCCTATGATATCGCTCATGATACCTTTGGCCATGAAAAATTTGAATCACTTTGGCATGGCCCTTACATCATCCAACATTGCCTCACTAAAGGCGCATACATCCTGGCCTCCCCCGAAGGCCTCTCACTCAAGGAACCCGTCAATGGGTTATACCTCAAGAAATTTTATGCTTAGAAGTAGTCATTCTACTTTAGGTTATTTTTTCTTGTTTAGTGTTTTTAATCTTTTTCTCCTACCCTCTCGTCTAAAACTATCATTTGTGCTATTGAAAGATGCGTTCTCTACCCACCTACCACATTGGTTATGCCGACGGCGCCAGCCGTTGGACACAAAATCTCGCTTTGGCAGCTTGGGCTTTATATACCCCCTCACATGAAATGCTACATTCAAGCGGCATCTGTCTGGGGCCAGCAACCAACAACCAAGTTGAATACACTACGGTCATTAGCCTCCTGGCCAATGCCCAACGTCATCATATTCGTCACCTTAGCATCTTCCTCGACTCTCAACTAGTCGTTCTCCAGCTCAACAATGTTTACCGTGTACGCGATCCGTGCCTCTTTCGCAAATACCTGCAGGTTAGATTATTATCTCGACGTTTTGATTCCATTACATTTACACATATTCCAAGACAATTGAATCAAACAACAGATGAAATAGATAACATGGTGTTAGATTGGCATATATCACATCAAGCTACACATACATGAACATCTCATACATCCTGTCACAGCATATAGATAGAATAGACATCATCATCATCAACAACAAAAAACATGTAGACAACATCAAGATATCAAAAATATGTATACTCATATATATATATATATATACGGGCCTCTCCGGCCATCCGAATGTTTACATACAAAAATACATATGCCCGCAGGCAAGTGCCACACCTCGGTACAAAATCAGCTCACCAGCCTATATACAACAAAAAAAAACCGGTATACGACATACATCCATCAGGGTGCCTCTATCGCACCCCCAGCTTCTCCTCCCTTAGGAGGCGGTGGTGGCCCACCCCCACCTGCCCCAGGCGATGGTGGTGGAACACCTGCAGGACCCTCCTGCCCCGGCGGCAGGCGTCCACTAGTCATCGCAGCGAGCACAGCTGCTCATCGCACTATACCCCGCCATGGTGGCGGTAATCCTATACACTGCTCCAGGAATCCCTCGTCCTGGATGCGGATCCACATGCCCTCAGGCACGTCCTGTAACACCATCTCAAGACGATGGCGTATATCATCAAGATCAGCTCCTATCGCCACTGGAGGAGCATGCGATGGCCCTGCACCAGGATCGTCGAATCGGTGCCTCCTCGCTGCCCTCTCAGGCTCTGTTGGTCGCCCTGCGGCCTCATCTCACTGACGCCTTTCTCCACGCGGAATTCTCTTCGGCTCTCGCTGCACCGGCGCTCTCTGCCACTCCACCTCGTGCCTGCGAGGTGCCACATCTGCACATGCACCAAACAACAACCAGCAGATCGTATCAGTGTCTATAAATCATACATATGAACTGGTATAACAAAACACAACATAAATCAACAACATACACAAACTCAGCATACCTTGATGGTCAAATACCTCCCCAAGAGGCAGCACCATGTCCGTATCCCCCCGAAAGTCCACCCCAGCATAGGGGTACCGAAGTATGACCTGCGGCATCTGCCGCCAAATCTGCGCTGCCTGCACTGTGAAGTAATGCCCACCTTCGCCACCACCGTGCTGAACCAAAAATGATGACCACCACCTCAAGTGCGGCTCTCGTGCCCCTAGCGCCTCTAATAGAACCCTCGGGCGCAGCATCGGCACCCTCTCCAAGATCCAGGCTACCAGGATCGAGCCAAAAGCAAACTCTCCAGTACCTGTGGAACAACAATGGTCCAGCTGCGCGATCATCCGCGCATGCAGCGTAAGCCCCCATGCGAACCACTCACGGCCCACCACCACCCTCTCCAGCACCAGCAGTTGGCCCCCACTAATATGTTGGGTCGCAAGTGACCCATACACACGAACAATCATTGCCACTATGCAACAATGCAACAGGGAAGCTAGACCACTAGCACTCACTACAATCCCAGACATGTAGTTATTGCCTGATCAATATCGCTCGGCGATCTACGACAGGTGTGTGTCCCTTGGCACCAAAGGCTCTACCGGTAGTGGCGTTCCCCGGAAGGGGAGCCCAGTCAAAAAATAGACATCCTCCACCGCAATGAAGGGGATCTTCTCTCCTCGCACGAGGAAGTAGTGCAGCTCTGGACTCTACATCTGGAGCAGAAACTGTAGTAAGTACTCTTGTGCCTGTATCAACGGGAACTCAAAGAACTTTAGCAACCCACTGGTTGCTAAAGCCGCTCGAACCGTAGGCCCTGCATTGGCCACAGCATCTCGCAACTGCGACCAGTCTCGCTCACGCCACCAGACATCCATAGTCACTAATCGCCACCTGCACACAACACAGAGTCCTATATCAGTGTATGCAACCATCAAATGCATCAAAAATACTCATTTTTCTCCCTTCAACCTTGCCTCCTAGGCGCGGTTTTTCCACCCACAGGCGTGCACACATGTGCACCTGCTTACTATACAGACACGCACGTATGCGCAGCTGTTTTTCTCACAGGTGCGCTCATGAGCGCGCCTGTTTTTCTCACAGGTGCGCTCATGAGCACGCCTGTTCACCATACAGGCGCACTCTAGTGCGCGCCTATCAAACCCATAGGCGCGCTCTGATATGCACCTGTTCACCCCACAGGCGCACACTAATGCGCGCCTGTCCACCTCACAGGCGTGCCCCTAGGGAGCACCTTAAATTCCCCCTCACGCGCACCAATGCGTGTTTCTTCGGTGGACAGGCACACACGTATGCGCACCTTCCACTGAATCGCCCGCGCATGTGGGCCGACACCCTACCAAAAAACCCCTCAAAACCCTTGTACGGTCCCCCATACCTACCCTGTTCAAAAATTGGAAACCTATTTCTATGCAGGATGATCAGACCACTAACCTGACACTCACAAACCACCGATCAGATACCTCGTGCTCCCTGAAACTCCAAATCTCCTCTGCAATCTGCTCGTCCAGTCACTGCAGCAGCAGGTACAAATGAGGTGGCAATATGGGCCCTACATCTATATATAGGTCTTTTGCCAAACTTCCACTCAACATTCTGGGAGCCCAAGGTGTCCATTTTTCAAACCGTCTTCAGCCACGGGATCAGCATCCCGCCGCCTACATCATAGCCGTCCCTGGGTCACTTTTCATCCTGAGCCCTCGGGGCACCTTTTTTTTTCATATCATGGTCAGGTATGCACACGCATTGTCACATTTGTCAAATACATGCTCATATCTTTGATTCACTTCAAATATTGTTCACTTTGGGTATTTGGTTGTTATGTGCGCAGGTACTTGCTCATCGGTCATCAACATCATCCCTTCAGGTATATCTTCAGCACTGGCAGGTAGTCTTCCCCCGTTGTACTACATTTACATTTTCCAGTCACACCCTCTGATATTTGCCTTTAGGATCCTCATTCTCGGCTCTGCAGTACCCACACCTCCATTTTGCATCTTCGGTGCTGTAACCCGGTACCATTCTCACCCACATGAGTTGTCCCATTCATAGCACCTTTTGGCACTTTTGACACTCATGTTGTTCTTCATAAACCTTTAGGGATGGGAGTCCCGATAGTCTTTCATCATGTTGCAGATCAACCACATACTTCTTCTCCTCATTTTGCTAGCTTCCCATATGGACTCCCAGATCATCACTTTATGGTTTTATTCTTTTTACCTGCATCTCCACAGGATCATGAACCCTCCATTTCATCCACCATAAGTTTGCCCATCTGCGAACCTATCTTCATTTCACCTACCTCATACAGAAACTCACCAATGGGGCCCCCACCATTCATCTGTTTTCCAAGAAATTCCTACCCTCCCTGGGGCACTCGTTTCACACTGGGGCACCCGTTTCTGTATTTGTACATTTTTCCCATATTATTCATTATTTATTGTACAAACACCTTTATTTTCGATCATTACATTTTCTTTTGTCATCACCGTTGGCGACTTGCTTCCTTTTTTGGCCACACGCAACCCATGTCACCCTTGGTTGGAGCATTGCTTCTCATTTTCCCTTACCGGCATTGTTCATATCTTCAAAGAACTATACAGGTCATTTACCTCTACCCTCTGAATTTGTTCACCTTGTCCCGCCTCTGGCACAACTTATCACTCATCTTGTCGTCCCCCTGACACTCGACCTTGTTACATGGTTGCGGCCACTTTTCCAGCTCATACATCCTCCAACCAAGGGCAGTATTGAGTCTTCCCACATATTGACTTCGTCTATGCACCTCTGCCACTTCCTCACCTCAGTAGATTCTATGAAGCCCTTTGCTTCTGGGAGTCGCGTCCCCCTTTTGTCGACAGCAACACACTTTTTTCAGAAGGGCGACAGTATCTTGATTCTCATTCTTCATTTAATGAGAGATCTCGGACGACACAGAGTGAAACACCATTTCTCCCTGTTGTTGTTGGCCCCCATAACATTCTACGCCAACACTTTCTCATGTTACGGTGGGTCTTACTTTGTGACTATTGCAGTTATTATTATCATTTTCCGAAGACCTCTGAACTTGGTCGGGCCATCAATGCCCGCATCATCGTCGCTGCTTATTACCGTGATTATTGCCTATTGTTCAGAGTATGTTCCTTTGCAGAATTGTCTTCTTCCTTTATCATTACCGCCCCTGAGGGCGCTGCAGTTGTCTACACCAACCCGTCAGTCATCTTTTGTCAGAGTTACATAACATGAGCATGGGGCATGCCTTCCTCGTTTGTACATAGTTGTATATTGTTACGCACCTTATGGAAGGTCGGGTCCTACCGGTTCCTTTCTTCTCCAACGGATCGCTCTGAACGGTCTCACTATTGCTCTCTCTTACAAACACCATTCTCAGTAAAAGAAACATTGATGGATTTTGGCTATACGTATGCTCCTAACCTCATCCATCAGGGGGCATCTGTTATCACTGAAATTTCGTCCGCACATGGCGACAAGAACTCAACATCGTCAAACAGGAATGAAGTCATTCATGGCACTGAATTAATTTCATAGCATTGCAAAAGGGTAAAAAACTATACAAAGTAACCAAAATTGAAGGGCGCTTTACAGAATTTGGGTGCGCGTTCATATGCGCAGAACAGAAACGTACAATGCACGCATGTGTGCACGACACGCGGCTGTTGGCGCAAAAATCCGTGCACCTGCTAAACGACGCATTTATGGAATTGGTCGGCCTCCCAACCACTAATGGATCATCTCCCAATCCGATTTGACTCCCAAATCTGAGCTGAATCCGCATGGTAGGCTGGTCAAAGACCTAATTAATCCCTAAAGAGCCCCTTTTCACACCTCAAAGGGGTTACATAATCAACCAATGTTATGCTATAAAAACCCATGAAGAACCATCATTTTCTCAAGGAATTTCATGTAATGTTATGCTGCTTAGATTTTTTTAAGGACTCACTCCTTCACAATAACATATTAGCACCATTTCATTGAGCCATTCACCTATCCATTGAGTGAATGTGCTTGGAGTTCTTTCACCATCATTCTCATTTTCTTATTGTAAGGAGACCAAGTTTGTGAGGGCCTCAAGAGCCTTCCTTTGGAGGAAGAAGGAACCACAGTTTCCTTTCTTCATTGTGCTTTGGGTTTCATCAATTGATCAGCCTAAAAACATTGGTGATATTGGTCTTTTGTGTTTGTTATTTCTTTTTCCATATTCTCATAGTTTTAGTTTGTTTTAATTTAATTCTTGCTTATTATTTTGTTTTTATTTCTCTAACCCTTTCCTCTACAGCTGTCATGCTCAGCAAGACCCAACTAGGCATGTAAGCACCCTTTATTTTCTCACCAAGTGAAGAATTGGGTGCAAACAATGAGGTTGAGGATTTTCCAAGGATTATTGCTAAAGTTGAAGGGATGAACATAAGACAAGAAAATTATGAAAAGAGTCAAGAGACTAAGGGTATGTTAGAAGGTCATAAAAATAAAAGGTCATAGGCAGTTTAGACTATGTTATTAGAATTGGAATAAAGGATGGATTCTCATAAAGATGTCAGTTTACCGGAAAGCCTGAAATAAAAACAACGCATAAGTGCAAGAATAAAAGACTTCGACATAGACTATATAGTCTTCGATGAAGAAACACAAGTGAATATTATGACAGAATAAACATGGAAAATTTTGGGAAAGCCTACCGTGGTACCTTCTTTAGGAAGGATAGGCTTGTTTAAGAGAAATATGATAAATTTAAGTGAAAGAGAAACTACTGTACCTATTATTGTACATGGAACATCGACTAAAGAAGAATTTGAAGTCATTAGGTTTGTTGAGGATAGTGCCCCTTTCCCACTTTTGTTAGGTAAAACTTGGATTGAGAAGGATCATATCAGAAGGAAAGTAGAGGAAGAAGCTACAGAAAAGAAAAATCAATAATTAAGGGATTTCATAGCTAGGAAAATATACAAACTAAGAGAAGAACGAGAGGGTAAGTCGAAGCAACATAGCAAAGTAACAACGTGGGAGGGATAGAAAGAAAAAGATATCAAGTTTTAAAGAATGCAAGAAGGCTTGAAGGACCTATATATCAAATAGAGAAGTGTGCCCCCTCGGGAAGTGTTAATAAAAGGAATATTAACCTCATAACCTTTGAGGGTACCTCAACAGTGAGAAGCTACTACGCTACAGGAAGATATGAATAAAAATGGGAAGAGGACTCCAGAAACAGTTAAAGAGACTCAGATAATAAGAAAGAAGGAAAGGAAGCTCAATAAAAATAAGGCTAAGTTCGAAAAGCTACAAGAAGTTAAGGAGACCAAATGGAAGACTTCGCAGACTGGAACCTCGCAGGAGGCAGGTTCGCAGGGTTTGAACCTTGCTGGAACAGCAGGTCAGCGTAGATTTGGACTTCGTCCTGGCGAAGTTATATAATCATTGGCGGTGCCCCGACCATTAGAATGACGCTCCATAACAGTTAGGAAACACATTTATGGGTTTATGGACTTCTTTTGGATGTTGAGACCGCATCATAGTGACTAGATTTACATTAATGGAAGCATTTAACTCTAGTTCATGTCTGTTGGAAGATCTGTCACGACCGCCCTGCTTATTTAACTCGTTGATCGTTGCGTTGGGACCCATTTTTTCTACCCATGATTGACTGATCTAAGTCGATAACTATAAAGTGTCGAAGTGAGATGCCTATCATTATCTGAAATTATACCCCGCCTGTCTATTAAAAGCTAGAATGTCAGGAGAACCCAGGGACTTGGAGAAGTCTGTCAAGGAAGTTCTTAGGAAACTCATGGTCGACAGACCTGTATCTGAAGGTATTCAAGTGTCATCGACTAGGGGACTGTAGGCTTCCCCTTTGACCAAATGTCGTTCCACCCACATCAACCCCGTAACTAAACAGAGAAGTAAGCATCGCGACGATCTGTCTAACACGAAGTAGATCCCATCAATCCTACCTGAGTATATTCTTCCTCTAGTCAGTGTTGTTAACCATGACAGTGCCCCCATGATTTTGATTACTCCATGTTCACTACGTACATTATAAAAGGAATTGGCATAGTAGGGAGTCGGTTAGGGCAGATCCCTTTGTTGAAGTACAATGACTTCAACTTAGGAGACTAGAAGAACTACTCCATGCTAGCTCCTCACCATTAATTAATGAAGAAAACCGGAAATAAACCTCGCCTCGTCCCGCATCCATGGATCAAGGGGTTGGTGTAGTCAACCATATTAAACATAATGAAGATTTTTCATTTTGTCCACCACCAGGAGGTTGACACTAGCGTTAAACTCCTTATGTCATGCTATCATGGTGGATATCTATGGCTTGACAGAATAATTACTGTGGATCCAGATCTAATCCACCAGATCACAGGTTTAATCTTGAAGGGTCCTAACCCACAACATTTCTATCCAGATAATACCTCAGATCAATATTTAGCATAGGACATCAAAGAAGCCTATGGAGAGGTAGAAAAGGGGAAGCAAGGTTACAAGATAGCCTCCATACAGGATGGCGCAGTATGCCTTGCTTGTCAACTCTTAGTTGGAAAGCTAGTGAGAAATAACTGCCCAACACAGGTCATTGGGTTCATAGTGGACCTCGCAGGAAAGTGTGTGGAGGGCCTGGAAATGAACTGGGTGAATTACCTCGTCAACGAGTTAGAAAAATATTGTCACAAAGCCCGGGACTTAGGATATGAGTTTCACTACAGTTGGTTGATCATCCCGACTGCATTTGTGTCTTGGAAGATACCTAAAGGATCTAATTTCCTAGAGATTGAACCCATGGATCCCCTGGTCACTCATTTTTCTACCCTGTGGTACACCAACGACATGACGAAGCAGTGGCAGTCTAATGTCGTGTTTCACAGATATTATCAGCAATTGAAAGTCACCATTGAAGCAATCCCTTGTATGACACTGTGTACCCTGCATCAGTACTGGCCCATAGAGAAGTTATGTGTTGATCCCCAGTTCATTTACATCACCATGTGAATATATGAGCACTAGTAAAGTTAGCAATCATATTATAAGCTCGAGGATGATATATGGAACATATTATAAAGGAATGCCCAAAAGCATTTATTGTACCTGTCACCGATGCAGAGTTATATAACACTGATATTATAGGAATCCCGATGGTTACGCGAGATGAACATGTCAGACAGTCTAGTGGGATGAAGAAGCAGACAGAATGCAAAAATAAAGTTGAAGTTCAAGACATAGAGAGTGATGAAGAGGAAGAAGAGGAAACCCCTGGAGATAGGGAGGAGGAGAAAATGAAGAAAAAGGACAGGGAGGAGGAGAAAACAAAGCAGAAGGAAAGGGAGGAGGAGAAGATGAAGAAGATGGAAAAGAAGGAGGATATGAAGAAGAAGAAGAGCAAGGAGGAGGTGAAGCTACACCACCTCAATACCCCCCCGTTGTGACATTGACCCCACAAAAGAGGAAATTTACTCTGAAGAAACCTTCATCAAGGAAGAAGATGTGTGCCAATAAGCCACAGTTGGAAGCCACTCTCACCGACGAGGACATTAGTCTAGTCCGCATAGATATAGAGGACACCTCTGAAGACGTGCTGCAGAGATACAAAGAGAAACATGTGGAGTTGTATGAAAATATTGAGAGGGAATTGAAGAAAGTGCAATAGGTTGTTCGATTAGTCCACGCAGTGCCTACTGCGTCGTGTGCGCCTTCCTCATCAAAGACAGCAGAATTGGAGGAAGAACCAAATCCACGGGTTGGACCAGGTATTTGGATCACCCTCCCCTAGTATTTTTATAACCCTAAATTTCACCATACATGCATACTTGGCATCAGGCCATCTTACTTACTATTTTTTCCAAGCCAATACTAAACAGCTCTTCTTAAAAACCAATTTTTTGAAGATGTACGCACCCTGCACCACTTTTTACCATGTACGTACACTAGTTTCACCACTACTTCCCATGTACATACGTTAGTTTCACCATTACATCCCGCATATACCCACAAATGTTGCAAAAAATAAAAAGTTGCAAGGGATTCGTTGAGATTACGGGCTATTGGGTAGTTTCCCAACCAATTAACCGCTTATAGCCCGTCACCCAACCGAATAACCATCCTTTTTTCATATAAAAGGAGGTTTTGGGGTCTCATTCAATGGAGAAACATAGCTACAGTGAAACTCTATCCATTTCATTTTCCCCCCTTGCCCCAAGAATTTGCATCCACATTGTGAGTTTTGAGCCAGAATTCCCTATTCTTTCCCTTTTTCCTCATTCATAAAATTATGCCCATTCTCTAGTGATAAGTGTGAGAGAAGAAGGATACGTGGAAGCAGTTGGAGCTTAGTGAAGAGTATCTCAGGACTGGGTTTGAGGAGCATTCATCGATCTCATATTGTAAGTGACTTTATGAGATTAATATAAAGAAGTATTTTTTTCGTCCTGCCATATGATGTGTTCAATATTCATGTTTGATTTACATTTTGTTATGACATCTAACCCACTAATTCATATATAGAATGCATGTTCATAGTTTCTTTCTTGTATTATGGTGAATGCAGGCCAGCCTTGGGAGGATATTTGCAGTCAGGAAGCGATCGAATGCATTGGGATCAACATCGGACGCGGAGTTTAAGGTAAGACTATCGGATCCCTATACTTTTTACTTTATACATGAATGTGGGGTATTGTTGGGATAGTTTTTAAAAGTAGGAGACTTTATATGGTTATCTCTGCCTGCACTTTAGAACCCTAGTGTAGTCCATAGGAGGGTTTTCCCACTATAGCAGAATATGCGACCATACTAGGAAACCTCTAGGGTTTTTAGGGGATTTTTGTTTTTGGGTGCCTTTAATTGGTTTATTTATTGTTTCTTGAGTTTCTGTAAGTTTCTATGTCTTTAAGGGAATCTGGTTTTCCATACCAGTACTCCCTGCCTGGTCTGCTTGACTATTAGTTTTCTTTTTAGAGAAGTCATTGAGGTGTACACAGCCTACAGTGGGTCTGCACGCGTACATACGCGCCCTATATTTGGACAACCCGCATACATACACGAGTTGTTGAAGTATCAGTTGTGTGCCTATGTCAGGAAAAAAAAAAATTAAAGAAGAGGTAGTCATCCTCTTCCCTGAATGAAGCCATATTTCTCAGGGGTTTTCTTGATCTATCCCTGGTCCTTGGGTTTTTTCACGGTCTTTGGCCTAGGTTTGACAGTAGTTAGCTTTTCTTTATCAAGATTTCTTGTGTTTTCTTGATTAGGGTTTTTCTTTGATGAGTTTGTAAGTCTTTTATGTTTTAGCCTTTTTGTTTCTTTCAATGACTCCTTGCGATCCACAGTAGAACTAAAGTCATTTTCTTGAGTCTTGTCTCAAGTCTTTACTTTTCCATTTTACTTGATTTAGAAGAAAAGAAAAAGAATTCATTTTCAAGTTTCTTATTTTGAAGCACAAAAAAAACGATTTCAGTTTCTTGTTTGGTTAATAGGTTAGTTGTCTTTACTTGTCGAGAAGAAGAGTGATTTATTAAGTTCTTTACTGAATTCTTAGGAATTTAAGTAGCTCGTATTCGAGCAAAATTCAATTTCGAGTTTTTCTTTTAAAAGATCTTGGAAAGAAAGTTAGTTAGAAAAGTTGGTTAAAGAGTTTTCAATTTACAAATCTTTTGAAAAAGAAGTAATTTTGTTTCCAGCATTTGTTCTTCTCTTTCGTCTCTTAACAAACACCATCAGTTTCATTTTCATTCCTTTGACTTAAGATAAATCACTTAAAATTAACACTTAATTAAAATTAATCAGGCTTTCATGTTTGTAGGGTCCATCAACTAGACTAGGCTAGAGCCTTGATTTAGGTTGGAGAGGAAACTCTTCAAGGCTATAAAAAAAAAATAGGAGTCTGTTCTAGGGAGTGAAAAAATTCCAGTAATGTGGAAATTATCTGGGACCCCCCTCTAACACAGGGGTTAAACACAAGGTCGCATACGAAAAGGTAGTGGAGATAACCCCTCCAAAGCCAGACCAATAGTTGTGGAGGAACGCATATAGAGGACTTATCCTGGGATTACATTGATCGCATTTTCCACAGAGCTTCATGGGTCTCAAATCCATTCGAGGTCCTCAGTCGTCTTCAGAAACACTCTCTTTCGATACCCTCGATAGGTTTCAGGCTTAACACCTTTCTCATTGTGGTCCACTCAACTGTCGACTATACCCACCTGGTAGTTGTTCACGAGCTAGCAACCTAGTTTCCTGGGGGTATATCATGGTACCTAGGGAAAACATCGGGCCACGCATTGTAGAGTATACCTGGAGAGTGCTTCCATGTTCGAGTTTCACTTGCACCTGTAATTTTCTCTATTGTTGGTTGTTGTAACTGTTCTTCCAACTAGTAATAGAGGTTTGCTTTCTTTATCTCATAGGAACTTTTTCCAGTGCATGTTTTGGTCTTCAACGTTAGAAAGCCTTAGTGTGTTGTTGATCTTCTCACACAGTGGAAGATCAAGAGCTCCGCCGGTCACGAAGGCTTTTGGGCCTGTTACCGGTTAGTTTAGGGCCACCACCACCACCACGAAGGCGAATACTTGACCAGGAAGGGTCATTTGAGGTGATCAGGACACAGGAAACTGTATCTAAGCCAACTCTGAGAAGAGAACATTTGTTTTCGGAGGAACCAAATATCTCTGACCTTGGAGTCGAATCTCTCAGTCCATATAACCCTCTGATCACTGACTTGTAGGCACCACTTTTGATACATCTTTCCCCTCCAAGGGTAACGCATCACGAGCATCAGATAGTTCTGCAAGCAACGATGGAAGAAAATGTTGATACTTCGTCAGGGAGTCCTCATACTCCCTCTATGGATGCCACAACTGGGGGCGTTCTTCCTCCTAAATCACCTTTGTAGTTCTGGGCCACTATGGTCTCGACCACCTCTACCTTGGGTAGTGGTCTTATTCCTTCCATGGCAGCGATCACTACACCGTTTACGTAAAGTGTGATGGGCCCTCCGTTTTCATACGGGATGCCCAAATTTGACACAAACTCGGTCTTCACCTACTCCACCCTACAAACCATGGGTCTGGGGGAAGGGCGCTCAAACGCTCCTCTACAAGGGTCCATGGGGAGCCCCTCAGCCCCCTATAATGATTTCCCTTACGGCGGGGGTCACATACCTCTGTCGCCCCCCTCACTCGACGGTGCTCCTCAACAACCCACCTAGATGAACATGAACTACAAACCATTTGGTGCAGGTAGTCAAGGACCTTCTTCCAGTACTACACTGGTGGGTTATTTGTCATTCTCTTTGTTCGATGCATTTGGTAACAACGCATTCTCATCAAATGTCGTCTCGACTGGGGGAAACCCTGTTTTTGGATCACAACATCCTGCGTAGGGTACTATTCCTGCACAGGGGACACACGCTTCTCAAGGACCTTGTAATCCGTGGCAGGGATCAGTTTCCTCATCAAGTATGTCGATCGGGGGCAACCCTTTCCATAGTCAATGGAACCTCGGGCAAGGCTCAACATCCATGCCTATCGAATCGATAGGGGGCAACCCTTTCCAGAACCTTTGGAACACAACGTTGGAAGCAATCCCATCTCAACCCTCAACGTCCTACTATGGGATTCAACCGATGACGTCTCAAAAAGCACAGTATTTGAATGCTAGCCTAGGCCATGGTTTTTACCAGAACCCAGGCCAACAACCTAACCTTTCCTAGAAACCTGGTGCCATCCAAAACCTAGGCCACTATCCTCCTGTACATATTCAAGAACCTAAGCTACCATTTCTAGAAAATTTTCATTTGCCAGACTTGTCAAAATTATTGAATGACCCAATCTGTCACGATATGCGTTGGCCTCCTATGTCGACCAAGTTACCCTCAGACATTCCAAACTTTGAGGGAAAACCTAATGAATATCCAGGTGATCATGTGACTACCTTTCACCTATGGTTCTTGTCCAACTCATTGAAATACGACTCTGTATAGTTTCATTTGTTTCAATGCACTCTCATCGAGAGTGTTGCAAAATGGTACATTGAGCTCGATCGCTCAAGATACTCTACTTTTGGAAAATTGGCAATGGTTTTATTAAACCATTTTCAATTACCTGTGAGATATGATGTCGGCCCCAAATTGTTGTCCAACTTTGAGCAGACAAAGGTGAACCATATCTCTGATCATATTCAAGAATGGAGACGTCGAAAAAGTTTGATAAAGGTACCAATCCCACAGGCTTTTTTGTTGGAGTGATTCCTCAAGTCTTTGGTGACTGGTCCCTCAGGTATCCAAAGATGTAGCAATGTCGAGAGTCTTTTCATAAGAAACAATAATGAGAGCTCAACATCTAGAGTTTATTTACTCACAGTCTGGTTTAATTTACGAAATTTTTCCAAATGCACTGAGGTCTATACTTGACAAGACCATATAGAAGTCTGGACCACATGCCAATGGCATTGTCAGTTCAACACAATCAAAGCCCGCTGATCATTTATCAAATCAATTGCAACAATTGTCAATACAGAAGTCGGTGGCCAGACAAACCTCTAGTTCGGTTGCTCCCCCTACTCAGATGTACACAGTGTGCAATCGATAAACCTGAAATCCAACCAGCACATCGACGGAAAGAAAAAAAAGCAAAAGAAGAGTAAGGGGGATAAGAAACCCACCAATAATGTTGGCGGGGGAAACATAGAGAGAAATAAGTTCATATATCTGTGTAACCTTTGCACTGAAGACCACCAGACTCACCTGTGTCCTCAGCTCGCAGAGGCCCAAAAGTTAACGGCGCAGCAACAACCTACTATGTTAACAAACCCATTTCCACATGGGAAAAATTTAACCCAAGCCTCTGAAAAACATGGATGGGGGCAGTCAGGGACCCCCTTCATCGTCTAGTAATCCCTTGACCTTGAATGCTTATATGTTGAAAGGTGAATCTCACATAGTTACTAGGGCACATGATTAGGGAACGCCAAGTACTACTGAAAAGGGTAAAGAAGCTGAAAACTCGTCTGTTCCTCTCCAGATCGAGAGAACAATGGGATAAATGATGACACACATCTTGAAAGGGGCGTTCAAGAAGGCTTCACATAATCCAAACATGAGGGTCCCCCAGAACTATTCTGTGGTGGAGGATTTGTCACAAACCCCTTGTGCCATATCTTCTTTGGAGGTCCTACAGAGTTTCCCTTCATAGAGAAAGGCTTTGCTAGCTACCTTAGGATACGCTGAGACATGTAATCTGGGAACTATCTCACTTGATACAACCGACCTGAAACCTCGTCTCCCATATCACGTCGCGTTTCAGATAGTAGAGGCTTAAACCATGAAAAATTTTACCCATAATATATTTCGTACAGTGGTTAATGAGGGTGCCTCGACATGCATGATGTCGTTGGCGTGTTGGAAGGACATTGGCCAACCCATTCTGTCTCCTTCACCTAATATTCTTATGACCTTCGATGGTTGTTCTTTCAAACCACATGGAATCATTCCTTCTTTCCCTATGTAGTTAGGAGGGAAGACCATGTGCGTCAAAGTTGAAGTGGTCGATGCGCCTCTCAACTACAACCTCTTGTTAGGAAGGAGTTGGACATATGCCATGCATGCATTGGTTGATACAATTTTCCAGGTCTTGTTGTTTCCACACGAGGGTCAAATCGTGACCATTGATCAATTGTCCTTCTCCAGGCCTGACCCTTCACTGGGGCCATCCACGGTCCCGATGATTGATAAACCATAGCCCAGCATCGTCAATGTGGTGGTTGATTTGTTCCCACCTCTCATGGGTACTTTTGATTACCCACCTCCTTCTGGCGGTGTCAAAATGATATCGGTTGTCCCCGACTAGCCTAAGGCTGAAATATTTTCAGTATCGTCATTTTGCACGACTTACTTTGATGATATGTGGATCCTTCCTTCCCCATCAGCCATGATGGAAGGGACAGGGAACCATGGTATGTCCATGCCCTTGTCTACGATATAATTTGCATACTCTATAGTCCAGTAAGCTTCGGCTAACCCTGATCTGACTCCCGCACAGGAGTTAGATCCAATTCTCGAGCCTACTTGGGCTCAAGTTTCCCTCGCCACTAAATATTCTTTAGAATTGGTATTACCCTCAGATGAGGCAATTTTAGAGGCAATGACTAGCCCAAAAAGACCCTGGGATGATCTCCCTCATAGATCATATTTCCTCCCAGAGTTAGGAAGAATAGAGGTAGGAGAATTTGTGTTGACTATGACTGGAGATAGGTCTTGTCCTATCAATCCCCTATCTACGCACGTAGTCTATGTTGAGGGTGATATGGAAACCATCGCTAAAACGATACCTATCGATATCTCCAGAACCCCTAGTGTCGTGGAGAATGTATTCATTGGAGCAGACTATTACCCTGAGGAAAATCAGATCTATGCAGATTTATTTAAAGAATTTCGTGACATTTTTGCCTGGTCTTACAAGGAAATGCCAGGCATTGATCTAAGAATCATCGAACATGAGATTATGACTTACCCTGATGCCAAGTTGTTCTGGTAGAAGCTTCGTCTGGTTAATCCCCAAAAAACAACAGTTATTAAGGTTGAAGTAGAGAAACTACTCAAAGTTGGTTTCATCTACCCCTTCCAATTGACTCAATGGGTGTCGAATCACGTTCCAATCAACAAAAAGCAGGGTACGATTCACATATGTACGGACTTCCACGATTTGAACAAGGCTTGTCCAAAGAATAATTTCCCCACCCCATTTATTGACCATATGGTCAATGAATGCGCAGGCTATGAGGTTTTTTATTTCATGGATGGTTTCTTGAGATACAATCATATACAGATCAAACCCGAGGACCAGCATAAAACAGATTTTATCTATCCATGGGGCACATTTTCTTATTGTAAGATGCCTTTTGGCCTGAAGAATGCTGGAGCCACTTTTCAGCGGGCCATGTCTTTTTATTTCCACGTTCTCAAACACCTAGTCGAGGCTTATCTCAATGATTTAGTGTCACGATATCGTAAGAGAGTTGATCATCCCACACACCTCTGACTTATCTTTGAGCGATGTCGCTACTATCAGATTCGCTTGAATCCAAACAAATTCAGTTTCTGTGTGACGTCAGGTAGTCTATTACGTTTCATAGTTTCAACAACAGGGTTTCATGGTCAATCCTCTATAGGTTGAGGTGATAGTTTAGTTGCCTCCCCCGTGCACAGTCCCTCAGCTTCATAGTTTACAAGGAAAAGAAAAAAAATTATAGCGTTTCATCGCAAACTATGCCAAGATCACTAAAGGGTTTATGTGTTTACTGAAGAAGGGTGTTCCTTTCCATTTAGATGAAGCCTCTCAGTGCTCTTTCGAAGTGTTGAAATGCGCCCTCATGTCTTCCCCCTGCGTCGGCCACCCAATTATAATAAAGATTTATTATTATACTTGGTTGTTGTAGAGTCGACCATCGGCATGTTCTTGGTTCACGAGGATGATTTTCTTGAAGAGAAGGTGATTTACTACCTGAGACGAGGCCTAGTTGGACCACAACTAAACAACTCGAATGTTGAGAAACTTGCGTTGGCAGCAGTTCATGTTGTCCAACGATTCTGTCACTATATCATGTTTTGCAAGACCACTGTCATTGTCGTTTTGAATCAATTCCCATATGTGTTGATACGACGTGTAATTGGCGGAAATATCAGTAGATGGATAGTTATCTTCTAAGAATTTGACTTGGATTTTGTTTTGGCAAAATCCAAAAAGTCATTGGTCTTTGTGGAACTCATCTCGGAACTTCCATTCGAGTCAGGTGATGTTATACCCGAAGAGTCGCCTATTAAGAGAGATATGTTTTTGATCACACATTCAGACCCCTGGTATGGAGATATACTAGTCTATCTCCAGACTTTTAAGTGCCCCACATCTGCTTCTCATGATGAGCATTGACGTATACGCCATCAGAAAAAAAACTATCTTATTCTTGAAGACACTTTGTATCGTCGAGGTATAGATTGCATCCTTTGTCGATGTCTCACCCATGAAGAAGGGGAAATCGTGCTTAACGAATACCACACTGGATCATGTGGTGGTCATTTGTCTAGGTTGGAAATAGCCCAACAGATTCTACGAGCCGGTTAATATTGTCTGACATTAATCAAAGATTGCGTTGAATCAGTCAAGAAGTGCCACCTATGTCAGATCTTCTCATGGAAGATGAGGGCACATCCTGCTCCCATGTTCCCCGTCATCATAGTTGGCCCCTTCACCAATTTTGGGATTGATTATACTACATTCCACCCCCTTTCAGCCAAAGGGAACCATTATATCATCATAGCAGTAGACTACTTCACCAAGTGGGTCGAATCTAAACCAACGTTCAAGGATGATGGAGAAACAATAGCTCTCTTCATGTTCAATCAGGTAATAGAAAGGTTCAGCATCCCGAAGGAGATTTTCTATGACCATGGAAGTCACTTTAAGAATAAAATGATGTATGAGTTAACATTAAAGCTAGGGTTGAGACAAGAACACTCATCACCTTATTACCCACAAGCGAATGGTCAGGTGGAAGCTATGAATAAGTCACTCAATACCATTCTACAACGAACGATCAATTTGGCCAAGTCAAATTGGAATTTGATGTTATACTCGGAACTATGGGCCTACCGAACGTATGTAAAGACTGCCACTAGTTTCTCTCCTTTTCAACTTGTTTACATATTGGAAGCAGTCTTGCCTATAGAATGCTAGATCATGTCTCTTAAGTTGGAAATACAGTTATTTCCAGACACTTCACCACTTGAGGAATGCTTATTATATCTCGAGCAACTCGATGAGCAACGACGTGATGTAGCCTTGGATAACGAGGCTCACAAGCAGAAATTCAAGTGTCAGTATGATCAGTCTGTTCATCCTCGAATTTTCTCCAAAGGTGACCTTGTCCTAGTCTATGACCAAGATAAGGATCCCTTGGGGAAAAGCAAGTTCAAACCCATCTGGTTCGGACCATTAATTGTGAAGGAGGTATTAAAGAAGGTTTCTTATCGGCTAGTTGACTTTGAAGGGAAAGCTTTAGCGGAGCCTAGAAATGGGCTCTACCTCAAGAAGTATTACTCGTAGGTGGGTCGCCTTCGGTGACTTCTTGTATATATGTATAGTTCTTATACATTGTTTTTAGTCTTTGTCTTTTTGTTTTATGGACGTGTCATTTTTTATGTCAACTTTTTCACTGTGGAAGATGCCAAGTGAATCAAACATGTTAGTTGGGTTCGCGGACGGTGCTAGACAACACACTCGGAGGATTGCTTCTACAGCTTGGGTGATCTTCACACCTCAAGGCTAGTTGTTATCCTCTGGAGGTATTTGTTTAGGTGACGCTACAAACAATGTCATCGAATACAGTGCAGTAATAGAGTTGCTCTGTGATGCCTTGTCGCATGGTATCTCTTACCTTCAGGTCTACTTAGATGCACAATTGGTTCTGTCCCAGTTAAATGGGGTTTACCGCATTTATGATCCTACTCTACATCGATGATTCCTTAGGGTACATCTCTTAAAATGTTGTTTTGATTACATTGCATATACGCATGTTCCTAGGAGATTGAATCAAATGACAGATACTCTAGCTAATTAAGTATTAGATTGGCATATTGCACACATGTAAGAAAAAGCACACACACGCACATGTAAATACATTTGTAAATAAATGTAATCCATAAGACATAAAAAGATGTAAATATGCATATATATATATATATCAAAAGTATCAGAGTACATACGTGGTTGCCAGTGTCTCAAAAATATGTCCAGTATACATCACAGGGCTTATGATCTCAAAAAATATACAAAAACATTTCCCTCAGCACGTAACTGGTCCATCCAAAGCTAAGGGTGGGGCATGTTGGCCCTTCCGTAGTGAACCATGGTGTTTTCCAAATTCCATAAGAGTTGGACCCAGGTCTATGGCATCCCAACAACATGAGGTTGCATATATGGTGGGACATCCTCGATCTCATCCATGGGCACAGTACAAGTGAGTGTGGTCAAGTTTCACTCCACTCATCTCCAAATTCTCTCAGCCTCCCTGGCTGGAGGTACCCCCGTTGTTGCTCCGACGGTCGCTACTGGTACTGGCTCTGGTCGTGGACAGCGCCTACTCTGCACAAAATCAGCTGGATGCACTGGTCCAACATCTGTACATAACAGATACATATTTTTTACGTGCTCTGATACACATAAAAATGATATATATAAAAGAAATAAAAATTAAAAACAAACTTACCTATCTCTCCTCATTCTGCTCCGAGAGGTACGGGCATATAAATATCCCTGGAGAAGTTGATCCTGGCACAGGGGTAGTCCTCTATATCTAGAATCTGCCAAGACCACCAGTCAAAAAAAGTATCATCGAAGGCCCCAATGGTCCTCCCTCCCCCCTGTCGCAGAAACATTGTCGCCCATCTGCACACTGCTGGGAGAGAGGCCACGTGCCCTCATACTGTCTTTCACGTACTGAGACTACGTACCATCTTAAAGAAAAATTAACATAGAACAGTCTCGAACCTGAAGTTTTTTTTATTCCGCAGACGACACTTTGGCAGTTGTCTCTTAATGCAATCCATCATGGTTGTGCTCCATTCAAACACTCATGAATTTAATCAGTGTATCTCACAATGCATGTGCGCCTGAGAGGCCTGATGTAAGGTCGCAGACATGGATGATTTTAAGGATGGAAATTTATTTTAAAATGTAGAAACCTTGGCGAATATTACTAATCCTTCATATGTCAACTATAAATGTTTGGCGATATTTTTTCAAAAATATTAGAATTTCTAAGTATTTTATATAGTTTTTATAAAATTTTGGTGATTTTTAAGGTAAATAATTTTATCCTATAGAATTTGGGCGAATCATTTTTAAAATAGCGAATCTCATTTTTGGAAAAACCATGGAAAATTAGCCTATGAGCGAAATTTAGCCCCTAAAATTATCCTTGGGACTCGCAGATCCAGTGATTCGTCCAATAAGTAAAACTATCACTTGCAGTGATAGGTTGGAAATCTTGTGGATCGACACCTGAGAAACCACTTTATATGTACCACCCTTGCAGTTTATCCCAATCAATTCAGTTATGTTGTCAGGCCCAGGAGGAAAAGCACGAAGGTTGACCGGTTCCCCTCTCCTTGAGAGGCCAGTCAGAAAATAGATATCTTCAGTCGTTGGATTCAATGACTATCCCTCGAGCATAAATGCCTCAACGTTTGGTTTCCAGTAATCTACCAAGGCGTTTAGCAGCCTGGGTTGTGCCCTCATGAGTGGACACTGGAATAATTTAAACAACCCGCATTCTACTAATACGGCGAGAGTAGCAGGGTCCTCTGCGACCAAAGAATCAATGTCTTCATGCTCCCTTTCTCTCCAATGGACATACATCCTGCAAAGTGACAAGTTCAAAAGAGAGTTAAACTCTTGTTTTTCAATTTTTTCCATGTGTTTGAGGGTGTATGTAATGTCCCCGGACACCCATGGTTGGGCTACGCTACTCCAAAGAACACTCTTGTTCTCTCACTGCAGAACATACTGTAGCATACAAATCTTACCAACTAATTTCTGCCACATAAATTTTGCGAACTGCACGCAATTAAAACATACACACAGTGCTCTTGCGGAAGCTTTATATATAAAATGTAAATAGGCAAATACATTACGTAAATGCACGATTTCATACTAAAACAACAGTAAACGTAGACATGCATCATATACAAGATATACCCATAAAAATAAACATGTAAATAACAATGCAGCATATAAATTTATCACACAGTTGACACTTATCCTTGCAAGGATATCACCAACTGCGTGCAGACCTTCCACGAACCTCCCAGCCATAGACCGCACTTCTCATCACTCTGAATAGTGGGTCACCCCCGAGCTGGGACTAAACTCCACCCGGGTAAAGGGATTCCTATCCAGGCTAAGGTTCATGGACAACAGAAAAGACTACGTCTCAGGTGCTCACTCAACTAACAGCCTAAAGCCTCTCATTCCCCACATGCCTGTACCACCCAAGGAAGTGTGCCCCTTCTCTGCTCAGTAGTCCCTCGGCTGCCCCACTTCCCTTCCAAGGCTTCAGAAACATGTCGGACCAGAAGTCTCAGAGCATTGTAGCTGCAGTTTAGCACCTACGGAAATCAATCCCCAGCAATTCTCTCAACCAGAGAATTTCTCACGGACCTGACAACCCACCTCTTCAGTATCCCACAAGCCTGACAACCCACTTCTTCAGTCCATCTCCCAAGCTAACCAGCTACACAAACATGAATGGCTATGGATACAAGTTCGAGTACAGTGACAGTAAGGTGTGGAGGATAACTGATTGAGTAAGTGATCATGGAATAATGGCTGCATGAATGGGAAGAATTATGGAAAGAATGATGGAAAAGATGGGAAAATGAACTAAGTTCCCACAATATGTATGCATGTCCCCAACTTGATACTTGTCATGTTGGGAGCTACTTTGGCTCACTTGTCCCCAACTTTAGAACTTAGGATAAAATAATTATCCATACTTTATGATTTAAGGAATATTACTATAATATTCCTTTTTGGCTTAAGCTCCCTAGCTTAGCCCCTTTCCCTTAACGTTTGGCCCTCCCTTTCTCTAACTAGTGGGTTTTAGTCCCCCATCTCTTTTATCATGGTCAGTCTGCGCAAAGTGATGTATTTTATATTAATGATGAGGTGTATACAAATATAGGCGCACTGGCCTTTAGCATCTAGGCTCTGTGGCCTAATTCGAAACATAAGCAACCTAGTCTTATAATAATTGGCTCACCAGCATATAAATCACAACATATACACAAAGGCTCCCTGGCCTCAATATCGCGCGCACTTAAGTTTGTTATGTGCGGTATCCTGGAATGTGCATCATTTTACTGCATAGTACATGCGCGCACTACACCATGGAAAATGCAAGCCAAAGGATATAAAAAAGCTCACCAACTTAAGTACATTATTACATTTATTGTTGGGGTTATACCTGGGGATATTACAATCCCCTCCCCTTATTTATGCACTGTCCTTAGTGCATCATGTACACATATACAACAAAATTTTCAAAAATCCTCAGTGCATTATATACCATGTACCATTCAAATTATTTAAAATCTTCGAGCTTTAGCTATTGAAATATTCTTATCCATCTGGTGCTCTACTTTCCAGCACCAATTTTGGTACTCATACTACAACTTGAAGTCAATTTCTCTATTCTATAGAGCTACTTCAGGAAATAATTCAGCTCATTGTTCCTTATTACATGCTTCAATTAAACTTCATTGAAGCAACAACTGGATGTAGATCCATAACGTTCCACCCATCCTTATATTTTACTGTTGGTAAACTCTCAGCAACATATCATCCCCAAGAATGGGATATGACTCCTTTAGGACAATGGATTCCCAAAATAACCACGGACCACAATCAATATCAACATAATCTAGGCCAAGGTACCAAACCTTGGCAGCACTCCAACCAACGGTCTCTCTTCCCCACATGCCTGTACAACCCAAGGTAGTATGCACCTTCACTATCCAACAGTCCATCGGCTACTCAACTTCCCTTCCAGGGCTCCAGTACAAGCCGGATAGAAAGTTTCAGAGCACTGTGGTTCCAGGAGTCCCAACTTTAACCATTATCATCTCATCTGCATCATACACATACAATTATCATGAGAGAACATAAAATAATTTCATTTTAGAAATCAAATTAATTTCATAATGAAATTGACTTTTCCCAAAATATGAAATTATATTTCATAATTTTTTTATTGTTGTTGCAATAATAGAATGTGGTTTTCCTTATGTATTTCAGCAAGCACCATGCTAAATACCATTTTTCCTTAAATGATTTTATATTGCATACCACCAATAGATTGTCAGTATTTTCTGTACATCATAATTCAACATGTACAACACCTTATGCAATGATCTTAGAATTTCCTGCACCTAGCAATTCAATCACAATTACCAAAACAATTTATTAGATAGAATGACTCATCATTCTATGCATATGTCTACTCATAATTAATAACAATAAGTTCATTATTTCAGTTTTCTGAATAGAAAATTTTCTATAGTCACTATTCATGTGACTACCTCACTTGCAACTTTCCTTTTTCAATGTCTAACAGTTCCTAAAATGTTCTTAACTTCATGAGTTAGCAACATTTCAACCATTAGTATAATTATTCCTATGAAAAAACGTATATATATGCACTCACAAAATTCATTTTGCAAATGCATTTAAATATACAATTTTATCATGTATGAGTGCAACTCTGCCACTTACTAGACATGAGTACAACTCTCAATGCCTATTTATTCAATGCACCCTTGTATTGATTTTTAGAATGATCTTTATCTAAGTCATGTATCTCACCATTCATAAATTGGAAATCTAGCCAATATCTTGACACACCTCCACACACTTCCCATTGTCTTCCCAATTACTTGGATGCCTTCCTTTTCGACCCGAACACTACACCAAGAATACAATTTTGTGGCGTTTATTAGTGTTAGCAAAAAGTTTGTAGTCCAAGCTTTATTTAAGGGTAGGAAGATCATTGGGTATTTGTGTGTCACAGAGCCTTTCTATAACCATACCTTGCCATATCCAACCATGTCCTGGTCTCATACATGACTATCTTTCTTAGCATCATTCCTATAACAAGTTATTATCTTTTATTTTCTTCAGTTATTGCCTCATAACCAAATTAACATGACAGGATACAATCTTTGATAAATATAGCAGGCCTCTAGCCTTTACCACACTTAGTGGTAACTTAATCATGCCAATCCACTTAAGCAATACCATACAACGTATTCTAAAATTCAATTTGGGAAATTATTACCTGAATTTCCCTTTGGAAATTATGCAACATAATTTCAAAAGAGAAATACTTACCTGCATGGCTACCATTAAATGAATATAATGCTACCTGATTAGTTGATGACAATATAATCTCTCATGCCTCTTTATCAGCCTTATAATAAACACTCCCACTTTCTGTTTCTTCCTTCTATATGCAACAACATTATTAGCAACACTTGCAAACATGCAAGCATTCTCACTCTATGGTTGTCTCAACAAGCCATAAAATACTTGTTGCTACAAAAATTGCAGCAATTCTTTCTTCCTGAATCACCTTTCCTTGCTTATCCCAGAAGTCTTCAATTCTTCTGGATTCCTGAATCTTCATGTGCTCTTCAATGTAACCATTGTGCATGATTAATTATGATTTGAGCACATTCTAGCCAAATAACTCTTGGTTGCCTTTGTATTTTCATCCCAATACTAAATTGATATTAACCTTCATCTTTTACTTCCTGGATCCATCTATTCCAACTCATACTTGGGTGAGTTATAATCCCAATCATGTTGTATTATAAACTATGGATATTCAACATCCATTTATTTTTCAGACTGAATTGTTCCAGCTCTTCCTTGACTGAATAATTTAGTATTTGAGTTTTCTTGCACCCTTCTCTTTTCCTTGAAAACTAGCCTCACCCTTGGCTTGCATGGTCAATCTCTTTAGCATGTTGTAAGGATGGACATATGCCTCCTTCTCTAACTGCATAAGTCTCTCATTACCCACATCCCTGTCCCACACAAGGAAGTGTGCCCCTTCTCTGCTCAATAGTCCCTCGGCTGCCCCACTTCCCTTCCAAGGCTTCAGCAACAGGCCGGATCGGAAGTCTTAGAGCGTTGTAGCTGCAGTTGAGTGAGCACCTGAGACAAAGTCTTTCCTATTGTCCATGAACCTTAGCCTAGATAGGAATCCCTTTACCCGGGTGGAGTTTAGTCCCATCTCGGGGGTGACCCACTGTTGAGAGTGATGAGAAGTGTGGTCTATGGCTGGGAGGTTCGTGGAAGGTCTGCATGCCGTTGGTGATATCCTTCCAAATATAAGTGTCAACTGTGTGATAAATTTATATGCTCCATTGTTATTTACATGTTTATTTTTATAGGTATCTCTTGTAAATGATGCATGTTTGTGTTTACTGTTATTTTAGTATAAATCTGTGCATTTACATAATGTACTTTCCTATTTATGTTTTATATATAAAGCTTCCGCAAGAGCACTCTGTGTATGTTTTAATTGCATTCAATTCGTAAAATTTATGTGGCAGAACTCAATTGGTAAGTTGGGTATGCTACAGTATGTTCCGCAGTGAGAAAACAAGAGTGTTCTCTGGAGTAGCGTGGCCCGGCCATGGGTGGCTGGGGACGTTACAAAATCTAGAGAATTGTTGACGGGCCTGAAAACCCACCTCTTTAGTATCCCACGGGCCTGACAACCCGCTTCTTCAGTCCAGCTCCCAAGCTAACCAGCTACACAAACATGAATGGCTATGGATACAAGTTCGGGTACAGTGACAGTAAGGTATGGAAGATAACTGATTGAGTAAGTGATCATGGAATAATGGTTGCATGAATGGAAAGAACGATGGAAAGAATGATGGAAAATATGGGAAAATGAACTAAGTTCCCACAATATGTATGCATGTCTCCAACTTGACACTTGTCATGTTGGGAGCTACTTTGGCCCACTTGTCTCCAAATTTAGAACTTAGGATAAAATAATTATCCATACTTTATGATTTAAGGAATATTACTATAATATTCCTTTTTTGCTTAAGCTCCCTATCTTAGCCCCTTTCCCTTAACTTTTGGCCCTCCCTTTCCCTAACTAGTGGAGTTTAGTCCCCCATCTCTTTTATCGTGGTTGGTCTGCGCACAGTGATGTATTTTATATTAATGATGAGGTGTATACAAATATAGGCGCACTGGCCTTTATCATCTAGGCTCTCTGGCCTAATTCGAAACATAAGCATCCTAGTCTTAGAATAACTGGCTCACCAACCTTTAAAGAACAACATATACACAAAGGCTCCCTGGCCTCAATATCACACGCACTTAAGTTTTCTCTGCGCGATATCCTGGAATGTGCATCATTTTACTGCACAGTACATGCGCACTACACCATGGAAAATGCAAGCCAAAAGATATAAAACAGCTCACCAGCTTAAGTACATTATTACATTTACTATTGGGGTTCTACCTGGGGATATTACAATCCCCTCCCCTTATTTATGGATTGTCCTCAGTGCATCATGTACACGGATACAACAAAATTTTTAAAAATCCTCGGTGCATTATTGTTAAGGTCCTAACCCGCACATAGGTAGATCAATGTATTCGGATGTAATAAAGGTCAATATTAATAAGGCCTTTCAATAAAATAGAATAAGGAAGATGTAAGAAGACCTAATAGAAGATTCTGCTTCTAGAAGGATCTTCCTCTATATGCTTCTCTTAATAGACATATTGTTGGCAGCCAATTATTTTTTTAATTGCTCTTAAAAAACACTGCCTACACCCCTTGTCTCGTTAATGACAAATCATCGTTGCATTGTGCTTCTAGACATTTGTTTCATTTTTGCGACAATTGCAATTTGTTCTCGATTCGATTTTCACAACTGTAAGTGTGAAAATACCTCTTTCATCATTTGGACTGTAGTCGTCTTTTATCGATTTCTCCAAAAGACACTTGACCATTGGTTTATCACATGACTGCAAAAGATTTTTTCAAACTCATGCCCTTTAGCATACCCTTACCTTGATTGCGCATTTGGATCTGTTTGATTATTAAGCCTTTGAGCATGGAGATTTACTAGTTTTATTATGATCTTATAAAGGTTATGATGGATTTGGTCTTATTGCTTTGATTCTTATTACTATGGGATCTTCACTCAGTTATTATATGAGAAATTGTGGGTCGTAATGTTCTAAAAACTTTGGAATGCAAACATTTGAATGTGCAACGAATACATTGGAAAGTTTACAAAGTCAATTTAAGAAAAGCAATGGTTTGAAGGCACATTGGTTAATCATATTGGATTTTAATTACAAATCGATGCTTGGTATATTGTTTGGTAAATTGATATTACATTGAACGATTCATAGTTTCAAACTATGTATCGATTAAATTTAACCTTGGTGTAAAACGATTGATTGACACAATGGATGTTGGATATGGTGTTGGATTGAACTGTACACTTGGCATGAGTATAATGTATGGTGTTGGTTATGTTTCGGGTGAATGGCACGTTAATATGATTATACACCTATTTGTTGGCCGATACGCATGGTATAAACGATTATGATTTTAATAACACTGTACTCAATCATTAATACAATGCGTGGCGGTGGTAATCCCACCACCTTCGCACGCATGCAGTTAATTCTGGTCTCTTCGAGCTTTGAAGCTATCAAACCCTATCGTTTTTTCCTCTGTGCATTGTTTCATTCAGTTTGAACCCTACCATGTACAGAAGCCATGGCTCCTGTCGTAACGGCCGAGCCCAATGGATGCCAAGCACTGTTGACATTTAGTGGTGCATGCAGTGACCTGGAACAACATGGGTGGCTTTCTTTCATATGGAAGTTTGATGGTTATAACTTCACTGTGGCTCAGCAATTTGCGTTATCGTTTGATGGCTGCCGAGCCAAAATTGGAGATGTCCAGCTTGAAATTACTGAAGCATTTATCAGCCTGGCAACCAGCTTGCCTATCAAGGGACAAAAAAGGTCAAAAAGTTGCAAGGTAGATGATGTCCCATGGACATTACTGTTCCAATATCGCACAGTGAACTCATGCGACAGAGGGTTGCCTGCAAAGATGTTGAAACCCCGCTGGTATGATATCTTGATGATTATAAAGCATTTTGTAACTTGTGAAGGCAGGTACGGGTTTATTTTCTTATTCCACGCGTTTATTAATGGTTTTCATGGGTTTTGAACTAAGTATGCCTCACTATCTGCACCGAAGTCTATTCAAAATGGCTAAACAATACAAGCGTAGCCAGGCTGACACTAGCCTCTTCCATGTCGGGTTGATCAAAATGATTTTGGTTTACGAATTGGGGTTATGTCATGATTCTTGGCATGATTTTCTCAGCCGTAATGGTTTTGGAGAGTCTAACCCTCCACAGGTAGATAAGCCCATGGTGACCGAGAGAAAACCTACCCCTGTGCCTTATAATGTTTTGTTACCTAGACCTAAGCCCGAGTCACCTACGAGTTTGCCTAAGGCCATGCCAAAACAGACTGAAGTTGCTAAACCTACAACCCAAAAGACTAGAGTGAAGACTGGTGTTAATACTCGAGGCAAGAAAAATGAAAGATTGATCTCTCGTATGGCGAGGAATAAATCTAAGACCCCTGCCAAATCAGAGCCTATCGTGGTTAGCGAGGACTCTGATTCAGACATTGAACTATTTCTCGCCAAAGAATATCCTTACTCCGAGGGATTGTGTGGAAAACCTCCTCATGATTTCGCCAGGAACTTACCTCCTTGTCTGTGGGATAACCCTGACTTTCCTGGTATTGAACCACTCCATGAAACCCTCAGGAAATCATCAAAACCCCCTTCTGTTCAACCTGTTGTTGCACCTTGCGATCAATGTGGGTTATGCATGGAAAGATACTACTTGGATGTACCTACGTTGCAATCCAGAATCTACGATTTGGAAAACCAAGTGGCAAAGCTCATTGGTCAGAATGCAAAGGTGCAACCCTCCGATAAGAAGCAATGAACCACGGGTTCAATCCTGTTCAAAAATGTCGAGTCTGCTACTGCAGTTATCAATTCAAAATTGACATAAGTCCCAGCAGCTGTGATGGTATATTTTTTAGCTCATTTATATTACTCTCTTTGTACAGATTTCGCCTGCTCTGTTACATAAGCATGCTTCGCTGTATATAATGTTTGTTTTATAAATCAATTTTTTGTTATCATTTAAGATTCGATTGGATTTGGTTTTGATTTGATGGAAAATCGAATAGATATGATTGTTCAAATTTAGCTCGATGTTCTGTTGATGATACAAGATGTTAATATTTTTAAAATGGACTGTTGTTGGTACCCCGAATTTCGAATACAGTCAATGGTATAATTCGAATTGGTTATGATATGAGTATGATTGATAAATGGGTTAACTGTTTCAATTTCCTTCGACCAAAATTCATACTTTTCTGTTGGTACATAATCGAATCGCAACTGATTTAATTCTCATTGATTGCGACTTATTTGAATTGGATTCTGATTAAAGTTACGATGTTGTTTCTATAATTAAATTCGTGAATATTGGTGTGGATTATTGCTCAGTTCATGAATCTGTAGCTTTTATCGTGCCTCTGTCCGTTGACTATGTAAATATTCTTGAGTCGATATGATTTCATCCGATTACAAAGGAGGTTGTTTACACATTGTGCTTCTAATTAAAGGATATCAATTCGTTACTATAACTAGTCGATGACAGTTATGACCATACCTGTGAACCGTTGGAAATTCAGCTTACAAAGTCTATGGCTAGATTTTATGGATAAAGTTATGCCTGTTTTATCGTGACCATTTTTCTATGTTGGCTATTGATTAAACGATTTGGATCCTATGCAAATCGATAATGATTATTTTGTATCTTATACGATTTGTTATACGATTTGGTTTACCATTGATTGCATTCATGGAACAGTCTTGATAAGATTTGATTCGATTTTATGACAATTGGGAAAACAGAGTATTCCTACTCTGTCCCGATTGTATTCTGTTCGATTTGGTTTGATTTGAAGAATTATTTTTATTGAATCTTTAGTAATTTGCTGATTATTAGAAGATGATTGGATTCGATTTGATTTTGATTATATATCTGGTCATGTTTACTATTCTAGACCAGCTACAGAATCAGAAGATTCTGTAGCTAAGTCTATAGAGTCATTTTTATTTGTTTTCTTAATAAAATACTCCTCTAACTCGATCTTTATGTCTATTACAGGGAAATTCGAATTGGCAATGGATATGAGGAGCAGTTGGAAGATATCTTAAGGATTTCATTTGCATTTTTAGTTACTTAGTTTAAGGGATTTTTGGGATTATTCCCAGATTTTGTAAAACTGTTTACTATTATTCACAAGGATGTTTTACCTTGTGAGAAACTTATATAAACCTATGGTTTTGTAATAATCCATCATCATCAGTTGTGGGAGAACAAGGATATGTAATTCTGATTCAAACTGGAGCAGAATTGATGTGTTGTCATAGCTTTTGCTTTTCAATATATCGACACTTTGTCCCAAGTTTTGTATATCATTGTGTTTATGGTTTAGTATTACTTTGCTATCTAAATCACATGCATTTGATATAATTTCTTACTGTTATACATGTCTTGTTGCTTCCAAAAGAGATAAAAGACATAACAGTTGTTGATTCATTTTGTGAATGATAGCTTTGTTTTCTTCATAGATTGAATTGTTACACATAAGTTTGTTGCACAATAGGTTTCCCTTTTGCAGAAGATTTATCATCATAAAATTGTTATGATTTTCTTTTATGTCTTGTTTGTCCTGTAACATACTTGAAGAAGCAGCACAGCTGACCGTTTTCGAGAATCTTAAGGATTAAATGGTGTGAATTTCTTCCTCCAACCAGCTTAAGAAGCAATCTTACACAGGGCAGACTTGGAGCGTTTCCAGGTCAATTAGTTAGTTGTTTATTGTTTCAATTAAGTAGTTTAATTTAGATATAGTTTTAGTTAGATTTATATTACATTGTTTAATTTCAGTAATATATATTAGATTGTTTAATTTCAGTTAGCTTTCCTTCTTTTTCATAAATACAAAAAATCAATAAAGCGACCTTTGGCTGTGTCCGAGCAGCAAACACATAAGTTTTGCAGGTTTTAATCAAATCTGTAGGTTGTCCATAGTGCACATTTGTGAATAAGGAATATCATAGCTGATAATTAGGTAGTTGATTTGAGTTATTATAATCATAGTTAGTATCTTGTATATATAATAGT
>ML779846.1:727831-750745 GCA_009831015.1 Picea engelmannii | reverse complement strand
TGCTAAATCCAGAGGTTTTTGCGGGGGTCCTTCATCTGCTTTACAAGTCTGGAAGATTTTGCCAGTTGGGTTTCTCTAATCACTCTGGACGGTGGAAGGACTTTCAGTCTAAAATTAGACTGGCAGTTAAGACAGGAAGAACACAGCGTTGCATGATGTGGCATGTGTAGAGGAGGCATGCAAAGAGCCAGTTCAGAAAATCAGGGAGAATGTTGGCATGCGAAAAGCAGAAGAAAGAATGAAAGAAAGGGAAACTGCAGTTGGAGTTGAGAAAAGCAAGGAAAAACTCTGCATGTGGAGAATGAATATAATGCGCTGGAACAGAGATGGAAGGGTTGTTGAAGTGAGAGAGAGAGAGAGCTCTGAATGTGAGAAAAGGAAGAGGAGAATCTGAGTGACAGAGAAGAAGCTGAGAATGGGCTGCAGAGGACTGTGAAGCAGAGCAGCAGGTCAGAGACAATGAAGAAGGCAGAGTAGATCAGCATAAATGAATCTGAAGGTTGGTGCCTTCATTCAGTTGGTGCTGAAGTAAAAAGGAAGTCGGTGCTTCCACCCAATGGGTGCTGGGATTTTGTGGGAGTTGGTGCTCTTAGCCAGTTGGTGTTGGCAATTAGAGGTTGTAGCCTCTATGAGTTGGTGCTCATAAAAGATGAGATGTAAAGCAGTTGGAGCTTGCTTAACATCTTAAGAAGACGAGGTTTTTCCCTGGTTGGGTTTCCTCTTGAAAAATCTGTGTCTCATACTTGTGAGTGAATGTTGTGTGTGATTTCTATTCTTTATGTTATCTGCTTTATGTTTATAACTCTGAATTTCACAGTAAAGACTCACTTCCACTAAGATTAATGATTCAAAGTTAAAAACAAGAGAAATTGTTAATAATCTACACTAACTGATTCACCCCCCCCTCTCTTAGTTAGTTCATACCTGTAACAGATTCTCTAGAAGAATTTCGAGTTACTAACACTGTAGAGGACTATCGCGTTCGTCGTGGTGAACGACCTGTTGGATAAGTAAATCCTTCTGAAGAAACCGTTGTTACATCTTCTTAATCAACTATTGGGCCTTCTCACGGTGTAGTAGGCCAAGATCCTTTTTGGTCAGGTAATTTCCGTCGAGTTCTTTTCGATATAGAGTCACCCCCTATTTGCAAAATCAACCCTCTTGTGTCTCCTGAGACAGAGACTACACCCGAGACTACCACTTATTGTTTTGTTCTTCCTCCCGAGATGGTCCATCTTGCGAATACTATGAGTGTCCAAACCGGAATTACTGCAACTACTCTTCCTCCTATCAATACCCAGCAAATTCCTGATTTCATCCCGACATTACCACCCGGTTACCATGCGTTGAATGCTCTGTTGAATCCTCCTAATCCAACACCTCTGCAAACCCCAGCCGATTCTCCAGGTGGTCCTCCTTTTCCTGGGTATGAATTTCCTTGTTTTATTCCGACACTCCCACCTTTTCCTTCTGGTAATCCTAATCCTAGTGGCACTATTCCGACTGTTGCACCCAACACGCAGATTCTCGTTGGTGGACAGGGTGGTACAGTTCCTTTTCCTTTTCCTGGACACAACACAATTACTACACAACCTACGGTTAGCAGACAACTTCCGGGTGGAACTATACCTAGAGTAGGGGGACCAACCTCGCCTTTTGGACAAAATATACCTCCTGAATTGGCCCAGTATTGGAATCAACTTCTACAAAACTTTCCTCAAAATGTTGGGGGGCAACAAGCTGTCCCCACCGTTGGCCAACCTTATCCCTGGGTAACCAATCCTATTTGGGGTTCGGGTCATACTACTCAACCCCAGGTCTCTGCTCAAACTCAAGGTTACAATCCTTGGGGTTACTATCCTATCTGCCCACCACCGAATCAGCCAGGGGCTTCCCTCCACGGACAGTCTGCTTATGCTCCTATTGGTTTGTCGACAGGGCTTCCACCCTAAAGCCATCAGTACCCACAAGTAAACCGACAGTTTCCTTTCCTTGCTACTTTGGATTTGCCAGATTTGTCTAGGATCCTAAATGATCCTATTCGTCACTCTCCCCAATGGCCTGCTATCCCTGCTAAACTTCCATCGGACATTCCGAAATTCGATGGCAAGTCGAGAGAGGACCCAAATAATCATGTCATGACTTTTCATTTATGTTGTTCGTCCAACTCTCTGATGGATGACTCCATTCGTCTTCGTCTTTTCCAACGAACCCTTACCAGTTCGGCTACGAAGTGGTATATTGAATTGCCACGAGGTTTCTTTTCTGATTTCAACACCTTAGCTATGGCCTTTCTCACACATTACCAGTTACCGATCCATTACGATACTGGAAACGAGATCTTAACTTCTTTTAAACAAACTAAAGGTACTCACATCTCGGACCATATACATGAGTGGAGACGGAGACGTCGTCTCATCAAACTTGAACTCCCTGATTAGTTACTGGAAGAATGGTTTACGAAATATTTCGTGAACGAAATTGGTAAAGACATTTCTATGGGTGGTGTTGTTACAGAGGAGCAGGCTATAAGTCGCACTCAGTATCTTGATCTCATTTATTCGCAAACGGGAACACTCTACGATTTATTGCCCGAACTACCTCATCCTGGTACTTCCAGCACTTCAATTGCTCCAGTTGCCTCGCATGCAGCTGATGGTGTGATTGGTACTGCTCATACCCACTCACATTCCATCTCAACTACAACCCCTAAATCCACATCTTCTAATGTTCAAAATGCTCCGTCTCCTACTCCTCCCACCGGTAAAACCTCTGAAGTGAACGTTGTTCAATCTACACCGACCGGTAAAAATAAATCAAAGAAAGGGAGAGGCAAGAATAAGGAGAGTAAAAATAATAATCAAAATGAGCAAACTAAAACCCCTCCTGTTGAAGACCAGGATAAGCGCAAAACACGCTACCCTTGCCTTATCTGTGGTGACGATCACTACACGAAGGATTATCCTAGACGTGCCGAGGTTAATAAGTTCCTTCAAGGAACGCCGAAACCCTCTACGCCAGTAGCCTTGTCCCAACCCTTCCCATCTCAACAACAGGCCTCGTTGGTCATCCATGACCAACCATATACTTCTACGACATCATATGTTTTGATGTGCACTGGTGATTCTAAGAACAATGACGTTGCCATTGCAACTAGAGCCAAAGATTATTCTCCATCTAAGGAGAAGGTTGACGATTTACCTCCTGATTTGGTACAACCCTCTCCGCCGAATCCACCTACGAACGGTCCTCTTCATCTCGAAAGACCGAGACTTGATACAGTCCTACGACCCCCGAAAGGTGTCGTTAAGAAATCGGCATTCAATCCTCATGCTCGTGCGGCCCAGAACTATAGCATTGTAGAGGATCTGGCCCAAGCACCTTCAGCGATGTCTGCCCTTGAAGTCCTTTAGTCTTGTCCTGCGCAACGAAAGGCTCTGTTGAAAGCCATAGGTGGAATTGATCCTACAGATATGAATTTGATAGTCTTTGACTTGGAAGACCATGTTCCAAGGTTACCCCCACAGCTTGCATTTCAGATACAAGTTATTGTCTACGACAAGAACATTTGTCGAACTGTTGTTGATGAGGGTGCCTCTACATGTGTAATGTATTTTACTTGTTGGAAATCCATTGGCTCTCCTCTGTTAACTGAATCACAAAATACTTTGAAAGCCTTCAATGGCTCGGCTTTTAAGCCTTACGGTGTTCTTCCGTCGTTTCCAATTACTCTCGAAGGTAAGACAGTCCAAGTTGAAGTGGAAGTTTTCGATGCTCCCCTAGATTATAATCTTCTTCTTGGCCGTAGCTGGGTCGATTCTATGCGAGTTGTTGTGCCAACACTGTTCCGTGTAGTCCATTTTCCCCATCAAGAAAATATGATTACGGTTGATCAACTTGCCTTCTTTAATTCTGATACTCGCACTGGAAATGTGTCGTTTATAGCTAAAACCCCGTCGGGTTACGAGAATGTTGGGGTTGGTCTCTTAAAAGACTCTTCGTTAATGGGTACTTTTCCCATACCACCACCACCTGATATTCTATGCCCATCAGTTGCTTCAATTAATATGATCTCCATCGTTCATCATGAGCTTCCGGTGTATTTCGACTCTTGGATAGTCCCTGATCCAGGAGATCATCCTCGTTTCGGCGACGTCATGCCGTTAAGTCCGATTGAGTCTGCGATTCAATCGGCAACACCTTCTACACCCTCTCTGGAGGATTTGTCTCCTGATCCTTTCCATGTTATCTTTCCCACTGACGAGATTATCATGTCTTTCATGGCCGATACACCTTGGGACGATGGGCATCATCGTTCCATACTGTTTCTGGAACAACACACTCTCGAGAATTACCAGCGGATTTCGACTTCGTCGATCGTTGTTGTCATAACAACCTTTCCCGGATATTCATGTGATGTGTTTGCGGAAGGGAATCTCAATAATATTTCTCCCACGATACCCATTGATATTTGAGTTAAACCTGGGATAGTTGAAAATGCTCACATTGGAGCTTCGTGTTCTCCAGAGGAAATTGTCACCTATACTGCTTTGTTCAAGGAATTTCGTGATATTTTTGCCTGGAGTTACGAAGAGATGCCAGGTATCGACCCTGCTATTGTCGTGCATGAGATAAAAATGTATCCTGGAGCTAAACCAGTACGGCAGCGCCTCTGTCCTATCCATCCACGTAAAGCGGCAGCCATCAAACTCGAAGTTGAAAAACTTCTTAAAGCCAGTTTTATTTATCTCGTGGCCTTGAGAGAATGGGTTTCCAACCCTGTACCGATTGATAAGAAAGGTGGTAGTATACGTGTTTGTGTTGATTATCGGGATATTAACAAAGCCTGTCCAAAAGACAACTTTCCAACCCCTTTCGTCGACCAGATCGTCGATGACTGTGCTGGCAGTGAAATCTTTTCTCTCATGGATGGATTTTCCAGCTATAATCAAATTAACATCGCTCCTGAGGACCAACATAAAACGGATTTTATTTTTCCTTGGGGTACTTTCACCTACAGAAAACTTCCCTTCGGTCTTAAGAACGCAGGTGCAACATTTCAACGTGCTATGTCTTATGCGTTCCACGATATAAAGCATATCGTTCAACCTTATTTGGACGATTTGCCAGCTCATTCTTTACGTCAAGTCGATCACCCTAATCATCTCCGAGCAATTTTCGTCTGTTGTTGGTTCTATCACATTCGTTTAAACCCTCATAAATGTGTATTTTGCGTGGAGTCCGGCCGTCTTCTTGGTTTCATTGTTTCACGTCAAGGGATCCGGGTAGATCCTATTAAGGTTGAGGCGATTCTTAATATCCCTCCTCCTTCTTCACTACACCAGTTACAAAGTTTGCAGGGGAAAGCAAACTTTCTTCGTCGTTTCATCCCGAATTACGCCGAGATCACCCGAGGTTTCACCCGTATTTTAAAGAAAGGTTCAGAGTTTGTTTGGGATAAAGTTTCCAACAACGCTTTCGAAGCTTTAAAGTTGTCCCTCACAAAAGCTCCTCTTCTTTTCCCTCCTGATTATAGTCGAGATTATTTTCTTTATCTGGCTGCTTCCGAGTATACTATCGACATGGTCCTCATTCAAGAGGATGATAACCGCGATGAACATGTTATCTATTACTTGAGTAGAAGTCTATCATCAACGGAGATCAAGTACCAACATGTTGAAAAGATGGCTTTGCCTGTTGTTCAAGCAGTTCAACGTTTTCGTCATTATATTCTCTCCAGAAAAACTACAATGATTTCACATTGTAACCCCATGCAACATATATTGACACGTCAATTGCTGGGGGGAAAGTACTCCAAGTGGATTGTCATTCTCCAGGAGTTCGACTTGGAATTCGATCGTGCCACATCGAAGAAATCCTTAGTTTTTGCTGAGTTAATTTGTGATTTTCCCCACTCTGCCACGGAAAATGTAGCAGTCGATTCGTTACCTGACGAATCACCTTTCCTTATCAGTACCGATGATATTTGGTATGGAGATATCATTATATATCTCCAAACTCAAACCTTCCAGCCTGCTTTGTCTAGTGCAGAACGACGTCATGTCGGTTATCAAGCACGTCATTATATTATCCTCGGCGATACTCTTTACCGTCGAGGCATTGACTCTGTATTTCGGTGTTGTTTGACTTTTGAAGAAGCTGAGAAAGATTCGAATGAATTCCATTCAGGAGCATGTGGTGGTCATATGTCTGGGTATGCTACTGCCCAGAAGATCCTACGTGCAGGATATTTTTGGCCTTCCTTATTCAATGAGTGCATTACTGCTGTTCAGAAGTATCATGCCTGCCAGACCTATAATCAGAAGATTTGGTCGCATCCTGCTCCCCTTCATCCTGTAGTCTCAGTAGGTCCTTTTGAAAAATGGGGAATTGATTTCATGACATGTCACCCTCACTCGACCGGGGGGCATGGTTATATTATTGTAGTTGTTGATTATTTTACAAAGTGGGCCGAGGCGATGCCGACATTCGATAATACTGGGAAGACTGCAGTGTTATTCCTTTTCAACCATGTCATTACTCGTTTTGGTGTTCCTCAGGCTATCGTTACTTATCATGGTAGTCATTTTAGGAATTATATGATGTCTGAACTTACAAAGAAGTTGGGTCTTCATCACGATAGCTCAACACCCTATTATCCACAGGCCAATGGCCAGGTCGAAGCCATCAATAAGGTTCTCATAACTATGATTCGACGAATGATAGGAATACATAAAACCAGTTGGCACACGATGTTGTTTACGGCATTGTGGGCATATCGGACATCTGTTAAATCCGCTACGGGATTTACACCCTTTCGATTAGTTTATGGCATGGAAGCCATTCTGCCAATAGAATGTGAAATACCTTCTTTGAAGCTAGCTGTAGAACTCTTACCTAATACTTCTGCTGAAGAGGAATGTCTATTGTATTTGATGCAATTAGACGAGACCCGACGTGATGCCACTTTAGTAATAGAAGCCCAAAAGAAACGCGTTAAGGCACAATATGACAAGCATGTCAAGCCTCGTGTTTTCTCTTAAGGTGATCTTGTTCTTCTGTATGAACAGGATAAAGATGTCCTAGGAGCCTGGAAATTTGAACCTATGTGGCATGGTCCTTACATTGTTAGCAAAGTTTTGGAAAAAGGAGCGTATGAGCTAGTTGATTATGATGGTGTACCTTTGAGTGAACCCAGGAATGGGTTGTACTTGAAGAAGTACTATGCATGAGTTGTTTGTGCATGAGTACTTGTATTTTATGTATCATACTGCGTGTGTGTGTTACTTTAGTTTTGCTTTTGACGTTATCTGGTCTCTGCCCTTACGTGACGTTGTGTTTGATTGCCAGATGTCAGAGTATTCGCTTCCTTATATTGGCTTCGCTGATGGAGCTAGTCATACTACTCAAAACTTAGCTTCCGCTGCATGGGAAATCTATGCCCCGACAAACGAACTCATATCTCTACAAGGTATATGTCTTGGCCGAGCAACCAACAACATCACAGAGTATAGCATCGTTGTTGAATTATTGGTTGATGCTATCTCTCTTGGAATTCGTCATTTGGTTGTGCGACTTGACTCGCAGCTTGTAGTACTACAGCTCAGTAATGTATATTCTATTCGAAGTCCTACTTTATTAAGGGTATATTTGCAGATTCACCTCTTGGAACGGTATTTTGATCACATTGAATATCAACATATTCCTAGACGTCTTAATACATTACCAGATGCTTTAGCTAATTATGTATTGGAAAGGCTTTTAAATCATTTATAAATCAAACACATTAAATTGTACACAATGTAAAGAAACCGGTAGAAGCCATGTATATATATAACGATCAAAAGAGTTTGTTTTTACAAAATGTTTGTCCGAAGACCAAAATATCAAAAATTGAAGCTCCTGGATTCTACATAATGATGTCACGGATGGCATTCACGATAAAACACTAATGTCCTAGCAACTCTGCGGAGCAGTCGACCCATAGATGCAAAGACTCCCACAGTGTGACGTTGATCGCGTCATGGAATCTCTTCTAGATTCATATCTGGAATGTCTGCCATCAAGCCCTCTAAGTTCTGCTCCACCGTCAAATAATCCTTGGCGTACTGTGGAACTGCTACTGCTACCTCTCCTCGTCGCTGGATAGGAGAACTGCCAGCAGGTCGATATGGTCCAACGTCTGTGTTATCAATAAGAATTTGGTGTTAGTCTTCGGGTAAATCTATAAAACAAAAACATTTAAATATAATTAAAAAAATTCAAAAACATTTAAAAATCAAAAATTTGTGTACTTCTTACCGAGGTCTCCCCACTGTGCGTCCTCGGGTAGTGCTAGATCCGGATGTCCTCGGAAATCCAACCCGGCATATGCGTAGTTGTCCACCATCAGCATCTGGTTTTGTAACCAGTCGAAGAAAATATCGTCATATCTGATGATTGGACCTGCCACATGTCGGGCCATGAGCTGACACCACCGTAACATCCTCGGATCCCTAGGACCCGGAAAGTGCCACTCAGCCTGTAATCGAAGCACAGGGACCCTCTCTAAAAAGAAGGACACTAACAAAGACCCATATCCGAACTGCTTCAGATCTCCATGCCTACACTTAGTCAACTGTTTCTTGATATTTCCTAATACTGCGTCAGCCCAGTTAAATACCCGGGGCTCAGTACACTCGATGGCGTACTGGAAATAGCTCTGCAGAGCCATATGTGGAGCAGTACTTCCCGCCATCCGAGCAATGGTAAAGAGAATAGTGCGAAGAGTTAGATCAGTTACTCCCTAGATGGACACTTTCCCTTTCTTCCTCTCGGCTTCAGGCACACAATACTGGTTGCAATACTCACTCATTTTTAAACCCCCTGCTCTGCTGTCGGTCAAACTGACATAGGACCCACGCTTGGATAACCCAGTCAAGAAATAGATGTCCTCAATGTCAATAGTCAATGTATGGGCTCCCACGATAAAAACTTGTTGGTCCAGATCCCACATTCGGACTAAGTATTCCAATAATCGAACTTGGGCTCTCATGCCCGGGATACAGAAATACTTTAAGAGACCACAGTCTCTTAGTGCGGCTATGGTAGGAGGATGGTTTTCGGCATTGGAATTGTCCTCCTCATGCTATCGTTCCCGCCACTCTAACACCATGATTGTGTCTAGTAACCTGCATAAAAAAACACACAAACATGGTTAGTGCTTTAATTCATGAGATAAAATTCTTGCAATTGGCTAAACGTTGCATAAATTTTTGAATTTTGCGTTGTTCGCAGGTGAACTATTATGTGTAGTGCGAACTTCTCGCAGGCTGTTTAAGGCCCACCTGCGAGAATGGGTCATTCTCGCAGGTCCCGTATGGGCCACCTACGAGAATGCTTCCACGCGCATAGGGTTCAAAAAATCAAGTGAAAACTGAACTTTTTACCAATGAAATTGAATTTTTAAACCATGAAAAGATAAGGGATGAGGAACTCACCAAAATATTGCTGACGGCACGTCAAATGGTCTCCCTTAGCTCCTGGAATTCGACACCGAAGGCAGAGGGTAAAATGAGGGTTTTTTGGCACTCAATGGTAAAATGTGAAAATGATATGGTAAATTTGTTATTTGCTCATTTTTATTACATTTTACTATATCAAATGTGGGTTTTTTATGTTTATTCATTGTTTAACCCTAATCACTAATGGGAAAATGAGTGAAATGATTGGCAGGTGCAAAACATGGATGATTATGGACAGAATGTTTCCCTGGTGTGGTGTGATTCTGATTGTTTGTTATGGTTTTGACATAAAACCTCGAGCGCCTTTTGTCCGTTCTTGCGCTTGTAAAAAACATAGGAACATGACTGAGCGTTGTTTTATCACTTTTCCGGGCTCACTGTGGTTACACGAAAAAGGAACCCCCCTGGGAGTTATCTTTAATCTCTTTTCAGACTCTCTAAACAGGAAAAGATCACCGAGCGACCTTGCTATTTTCACACTCGATAAAGTATTTGAAGTATGCGTCCTTCGAGCAATAGTTTAACCCTTTTTCGGTCTCGTTGGACTATTGTACGAAAAAGGAACTCAAAGAGTTCTCTTTTAAGTGTTTTTCCAAACTCTATAATCTTGAAAAACCTTCAAGTTTACTATCTCTGGACTCATTAAACAAACATTGACAGACCCGTGATGGGACCGAACCACTCCTTCCTAGGGTTCGTTAAAAATACTCCGAGGGACTCGTCCGAAGGATGAGCTTATATCAACAAGCACATGTGATCCTCTTCAAGCTTGCGTAAAAATAAAGAGGTACTTGCCAGAAATGGTGGGGGGGAATTTGGGAAAGGGATATGTTTCATCTTTGTATTAATTGGCAGTAAGTGTCGCTCTTGAACATGACACCCCCTATTCATCATTCGAAGTTGGTTTGGGTAATCCATTTGTCTCTCATTCGATTTGATATCAAGGTCTTTTCATGTGTCGTATTTGAAGTCAATGTTGCCAAATCATTAGTCGTGTCGTTCATATGTTCAAGAGAAGTCCATCTGAAACCTCTATTTGATTCGGCCATCTGCAGTTATCCATTCTCTTCGTGTCGGCCTTCCCTGTGTCTAAATTCCAATTGCTACATGCTCTGTTTCACTTTCAAACTCTGTTACTCATTTCGTGTCATTGATGGGGGATACATCAAGGCCCTCCTGTGACGAGTTTTGTTCTGTCGACTTCAACACATTATCTGGAATCAAGACTTAGAAATCATTCAATACCTTGGAGCTTGCATGCCTCAATGGCAAGTTTCCTCGCTTTCGACAGTGGGTTTACATCATTGACCCCTGATTGAAAGATTCTATCGATTGTTTGACAACAAATCATTTATTCACAGTCAATGGATTGTACTTTAGTACCTTGGGATTCATTGACATCAATGGTGATTTCCCTCGCACTTGTTAACGGTTACATCAATGACCGGTAATCAAGTGGTTTCTACCATGTTCGACTTCGACACATGTAATCACGTGGTTAGATTCGTACTTTGGGCGATGATATTGAAGACCCTGGATATTTTCTTAAGTGATCTAGGTTGCGATGGATTATTTATAATTTTTGACACATAGATCCACTGTGTATGTTTCGTGTCTATGTCGTCTTGATTGAAAATTTGTCGCATAGATCCACAGTGTATTCAGGTGGCTATGCTATATTATGACTGCATGGATCCACAGTGTATGATTGGTGGCCATGAACTTTATTTATGATGTCATCATTCTATGATCTGAGTATGGGAATGCCTACCTCAGGAATTGGTATACGTGATATTCTGTCGATGCTTGGATGTTTGCAGGTTTTCGATTAGATGTGCTCTTGGTTCTTGACACACACATGCAGCTTACAAAGTCTATCGATTGTCACTGATTCCACTCTCAGACTTTGGGGGGCATTCTGTTATCCACAAATTTGGTCATCATGATGATGTTATGATGATGGAAAATCAAGCTCTTCACTAAGAACACTTTCCTGAGAAAAGTTACATTTGTCTGCTTCCAGAAATCATGATTTTAAGGGATGTTCGCAGGCTACCTATATATCTTCCTGCGAGAATGCCTGATTCTCACAGGCTGTATTAAGCTGGGGTGTGAAGGGTTCGCACTGTACCTAACTGTTAGGGTGAGAACATGTTCCAAAGGAGGGAAAAAGATAGAATCTCGAACCTTCTAGAAGGAAATCTTCTAGAAACATGAGTTGGCTTCGAATGGTTGTTCAGGTGTTGGCATTCCAGATATCTTGGGATCATTCCTATCCAAGTAACTAATCTATATTCTCCTATATATTGAGGGGAATGCTTATGGAAAATGTTAGAATCAATCTAGCAAGAGATTGATTGGAGAATTATTGAAAGTCTGTATGAAGGACTGATGCTACAGCAGCTAGAGACAACAGCAAGGTCATCAAAAGTGGTTGATTTTCTTCATGCATGACAAGTGTGTGTGTCAGAGCTAGGAGCCATCGAAAGGAGATCTACAACATCAAGGCTCAGGTTGTAAGTTTCACTTTCAATTAATTCAATACAGTAATATGTCCCTTTCCCATAAAGATGATGTCACTTTATTACATAACTCCTTGATCATATGTATAGACTAGCTATTGAATATATTAATCTGCCTTTACTTCGATTGGTTTGTACTGTTGTGATCTGAATGGCACAAGAGCGTTGGAGAAAAGATTGGAAAAACAGAGACTTAAGGAAATCATTCATAAGGTATGTCCATAATCCTTATCTCTTAGTTCATTCAATAGGCTAGATCTAGGGAAAGTGTATTATTCTGTCATGTTTTGTTCTAGATCCAGGTGGATCTAGGGAGATCGGTTTGTGTCCGCACTTACGGATTAATCCTGAAACACCATTCTCTAGTGAGAAGTGTGAGAGAAGAAGGATACATGGAAGCAGTTGGATCTTGGTGAAGAGGAGCCTAGGACCAAGTTCGAGGAGCAATCGTCGATATCGTTTTGTAAGTGACTTTGTGAGATTAATATAAAGAAGTACTTTTTCCGTCCTGCCATATGATGTGTTCAATCTTCATGTTTGATTTACATTTTGTTATGACATCTAACCCACTAATTCATATATAGAATGCATGTTTGTAGTTTCTTGTTTGTCTTTTGGTGATTGCAGGTTAGCCTTGGGATGAGATTTGCAGTCGAGAAGCGATCGAACGCATTGGGATCGACACCGGACATGGAGTTTAAGGTAAGACTACCAGATCCCTATACTTTTTACTTTATACATGAATGTGGGGTATTGTTGGGATAGTTGTTAAAAGTAGGAGACTTTAGACGGTTAGCTCTGCCTACACTTTAGAACCCTAGTGTAGTCTATAGGGGGGTTTTCCCACTATAACAAGTATAGCATCAAGTTTCCCACCCTCGCAGCACTACAGGATAGCCCCAAATTGGATGTTGAGGTTAACCTTAAAGGAATACCTCTAGGATAGGTCAAAGTATTGGAAGCAGGTTTGAAGGCATACAGAAGGGAACAGAGAGAAATGATCACTGAAAGAGAATCCCAACTAAGAAGGCTTGCTAATGAAACAGAAGCTTGGTTCCAAAGAGCTCAGGAAGAGAAGGAGAAGGCTACAGAAGCCCTGCAAAAGGGGAAATACAAAGACCTAGTATAGTTATGAGAAGCGTAGGACAGTGTAGCTTCCTATGAAAACATGAAAGCAGAGCTTCAGGCAAAGCTTCAGAAGGAAAAGAAAGTTGGTGAATCTCAGCTACAGAAAGAAAAAGAGAATTTTCTCACAAAGTAATCTGTGGTCAAAGAAGCAGTAAGAAAAGTGTGTCACTCTATGTCAGGATTGGTACAGGAGGAGAAAGATCTTTCCGAAACTCAAGTAGCAAAGCTCGCAGAGACCCTCCAGCAGTTTAAGGATAGGATAACTGAACTAGAGGCCCGAACAGTGTCAAGCACCCCATAGGAGGTGTGTGACTAGAGGGAGGAGTCTGCCAAAAATACAGTAACAAGTATAAGAGCCCTCACCTCGACATGTAAACAGTTGAGTGACAGGAGCACCCAGACCTATGAATGCCTCACCGAGGATCCAAAGTTAAATAAGCAGGAGGCTCAATTACAGGAGGCACAACAACAGTCATTTTCATTGTAGGCATAAATGAATCTACTCACAGCAGTGGAAAGAATGAAGAGATCTGAGGATCTGCACACAGTACAACAACATATCACTTCCCTCCAGGGTAAGGTGATGGAAGTAACATAGAAGTTACAACCTATGAAGGACGAAGCTTGCAAGGTGTTCGAGAATATCGATGGTCCAGGTTCACAGTTAGATCAAGTAGTTGTAGCAATAGAATAGCGCCTGGAAGAGCCTGTTACAGAGCAGATAGTCCAGGAGCTCGTTGAGCAGGAAGCTCAGGCGAGGAAGAAAGTCGAAGTAGCTCGAGTTAATATAGAGGATTTTGAAGCAGCATTGTCCATACCTGAGTGACTCAGGATGAGTCACAGGTGAGTGTTGGGGGCTTCTTGGCCCTCGACCAAGTTTTGGGGAAATTTTGGTCAGTTTTGGAGGTTTTGTCCCACTTTTGGACTTCAACACGTTGATCGAAGTAGGAGCGCCCAGGAGGAGATGAGATAGGGGATATCACCTATTTTTAGGGTTATGTGGACCCAGTAAGGGGTCATCTACAGTTTTGTAACGGGTTTATGGGATTTCGGCCCATGGGTTTTCCCCATATTTAGGCCTTATTGTAATATTTTTTAAAGTATAAATAAAGAGGAATGTAGTGTAGAAGTAGATTAGTTCTGTGTGCATCGAGTATTTGTGCTCGACTATGATTTTTTAGACTATTCTTAATGCATGTGATGCTCAGTGTAGAGCAGGTGTTAAGTGTTTTGATAAGAGATTATGGATCTGTGCATTTGATCTAGTTTTGGAAGGTAAAAAAGGAGGATCTAGTGCTTAGTGCGCAGATATCATGTATTGTGTGAAGTTCAACTCTGTGTCTTAGTGCACAGGAGTGACTGGATGTAATATTTTGGTGAATAATAAAGAGGTGAAGCAGTTTGTGGCCGTAGCCCCACCCTGGGGTAAACCACATATATCTGGTGTCTCGTGATTTTCTTTGTGCAGTGTCTTTTCTATTATGAGTTTGCTCGGTACTTTGATTATAATGTCTAATGAATGTATATTTTGTTGCTTAAGTACTTTACTTATGTTAAAGGATAAATGAATGCTAGATCTATCTTGTTTATGCTATGTGATGTTAATGAGGTTAATAAGCTAATGCATGTTCACTTCCTAAGCGTTAACAGAATATACTGCGAAGTTCCTTTATCACATAATTGTGTCTCAACCTAGTTACAGACACCTGTTTCCTATAACCTCCCCTGCTTCTACCTCGGGTGAGACTTTGTCTACTTCACAGGTGTTGCCGAAAGGGCCGGTAGTTGGGGTTTTTTGGGTGCTTTGTTAAGCGTTGAACCCTAGGTCTGCCCCTGTGCCAACAGTTGGAAAAGAGCTTAAACACAACTTGGGGATGTTTTTTTAAGAAGAATATGATGGGGGAGGCCATGGCAATCGTGCAAGACTTCTATCGAATGTAAGAAACTCAAATATAGTTGACACAAGCTTAGGAAAACCTAAAGCTTTCCAAGTCAAGGAGGATAAAATACTTGCAGAGGTTACCTTATCTACAATATATCGAATAATGCCCCTTATCTAGAAGGGTGTAGAAGAAGGAATTTGAGGCTCTACAAGATCATTCCAATCAAAGGAAACCACCCTAGGACTTAGAGGGATCATACTCGAAGAGAGTGGAATTATCCCTTGTTCAGAAGGTACAAAACTATAAATTCTAAGGACAAGTTCGAAAGACTCATCACCCCCCAAACGAAGAGTGGTATTGACCAAATATTTCATCGGCAATGTCACTTCCTTAGAATTGTCACTCTCTAAGAGAATAGTGGGATCGACCAAATATTGCATCGGCATGACCACTTCTTCAACCATTGGTTGAATAGGATGGGAGACAACAAGGTCAAGAGACTCATCACCCCCAAACATAGGAGTGGTTTCAGACGAATATTGCATCGACATGACCGATGTATCAACCAAAGAAGGATTAGAATTTTTGGAAACCAAAGACAAATCGGAACCTAAAGGGCCTCTAGGAAAGGACCACGCTTCTTGTACCACAGCAGTAGCAAGGCACCAACGAGTAAGGTGATCTCCTTTGCAAATTCTACAAAGGAACTTGGGCTTACATATTATACATATATTCTTATCAATCATATTAATTCCCCCAGCATGACTTGCAGTGGCTGGTGACATGCTCCCAGCATGACTTGCAAAGGCTAGTAGAAAATATCCAACATGACTTGCAGAGGTTGGTGATGAATTCCCAACATGACTAGAAGAGTTTGGTGATGAGACTTCAACATGAATAGCAGAGGTTGATGATTAATCCCCAACATGACTAGCAGACGTTGGTGATGGATGTGCAGTGTGACTAGTAGTGACTAGATTGCTCCCCCGGAATGACTTGCAGTGGTTGGTTTCTACTCTTCAACATGACTTTTAGAGGTTGTCGACCAATATCCAACATGACTAGCAACAGTTGGTGATATAATGCTAATATGAATTCCATTGACTGGACTGGCAGCGCTTGGTTGCGGAATTTGAGACCAATGTTCTGGGAAAGACTAGTTTTGAGAAATTGCAGGCCGGCAAGGGTTATGGTATACACCGTGGCCCTGTTTAGCAGGAAATTATCCTCCTCCAAACTTATTCATAAAGGTTTGTAAGGGCATCATCACCGAGGAAGCCTCTTGTGAAGAGAAAACGACATGACAAGGGTTACTCACATGAGGATATATGTTTCCCCGGGATGAAGGAACTTCATGAATTGGGTTTCCCATACTATAAAACTGACTCCCCCAGATGAAAAACTAGAGGAAAAATGGAGGTCCTCAATGGGAAAATCATTCATAGGAATTGGCATAGCGGAAGAAGGATATATGGACATGATGTAATAAGTAGAATGACTGCCCATTTGAGCACTTTCTCCTGGAAACATGAAGCTAGGATTGGATCCATAGGAAGAAATATTCCAACCTCCTACCATAATATTTGGTTGAGGGATATGACTCCCACCAAACGAAAAAGGAGAATAAGGAGGCATCATGCCTCCAGACCCAAAACTAGGATTCACATAAGGCGACGAGACAGAGGATAGAAAGTGAAAAGACATGTTTGGAATATCATGAGAAAAATGATTAGAGACCTAAGGTATTGGCTGAGTATCATGATTCACCGTACCACTCGGAAATACAAAAGGATTCATCCCCATGGAATGATAAAATACCATGGGCTGGGTAACACTAACTGAGGGAGTCACAGGGGCTCCACTAGCCATAGAAATGAAAATTCATGAGGCAATACAAAATCCTAAGGCCAACTAATAATCATAGAGCACACCAAAGTAAAGAAAAAAGGCTAATGCACACAAACAGGATATAGTGGCTAAAAAGGGGCCTCCCTCCCTAAAGTAGGTATGCCTCTCCCAAGAGGGGCCTGAGACTCCCTTTAAAATATCAAAGGTATCAAAATCAGTTATAAGGGCCCTCGTGGGCTTAACAGTGCATTCGGTCAAATCCCCCCAGAGAGGTAATCCTCTATAAAGGTTGTGTGTTTTCTGACCCTTATCTGACTCAAGGTACCTACAGAATAACCCCTGCAAGTAACCTATGTGGCTACCTATGTCAAGCAACTAATCCACCATGATATAACCAATCCACAGGTGAACATTCGTAACTCGGTTCCACTGTATGGGAAGGGTAACAAAGACAAAAATCTCAAAAGCACCACCTCTCACAAAGGTAAAGGTACTAGCAAGACCCCCATATACGAATAGATACCCGGAAATATCTCTTACGCTAAGAAGGTGTTGGAGGGATATCTCCTCAACCAAACTCGCGTGACCTCGTGCTTAACTATGGTGTGAGTGGAGCCTCCTGACATCATGAATTATAAAATGGATTTCATCACTGCCTTAGTCGGACACATATGTTGAGTTTAATAGGCTTGGAGAAGTTTACTCACAAAATCCTATTCCAAGGTTCTAAATCTTAAACTAGTTTGTGCATCGTGAAAAAATAAAATCGTTTCTAATCAATTTTAGATTTATCAGTGTTACTTTTAGTGGCTTTGTTTACTAAAAATATGTGGTCGTGAAACTGTGATGTTATGACTCGGCAAGTAAAATAAATGAATATGAATATAATGCAAAGTCCTAACTTCAATTCTCAATAAATGATAATCTTATCAAAAAAGAAACTTTCAATTCAACTCTACAATTTAAAATAAGATGCAATCTTTCCATACATGTATCAAGATCAGTAATAAGAACCTAAAATATCAAATGCCAACATCCAAGATGTATATTTTTTTGTATTTTCAATATAAAGGAAATAAAAATGCAAAGACTTAACAACAGCTTGATATATAAACCCTACTGTAAGAAAAAAAATACAAACCAAACAGGATATCAAGAATCAAACACCCAGCCCAAGATGCAAGGACACCCAATGAAACAAAAATGATGAGAAAGAAAGACTGCCCAAAAATTCAACCAAAGAAAGGTTTCTTATCACTCTAAAAGCACTTAACATTCATGACAAACACCCAAGAATACTCAACAACCATCAAAACTTACCCAGCAAACACCAAACTCATCAATAAAGCAAACAAGGATGTTGTACGTGATTGTTTTGGATCAAACTGTGTATATATGCCCCTTACAGAATGACATCTCATGTATGTACGCGTCTGTCAAGGGAAAACCCGCCTATATATATTGAAACACTGTCAAGTTAAGGATAAGTCAAAGAAACTTAGACTCAAAATGAAAATAGGTTGTCAAGTAGTCAGACGATAAGAAAATCAAGATAACTGAGAGCAATCAAAGGAGGAAAACACTCCAAACCCTGAAAAGAAGATTCCTCCCTAGTATGGTCACCAATTATGTTACGAGGAAAATCACTCTATGGCATGAGGTAAACCACAATAGATGGAAATGACTGCAAAAATAAACTCTAATCTCAAGTATACTATATAAACAAACATGCTAACAAAACAACATAAAGAGCCTACCTCGTCCAGACGTTCAATGAAGTCCATCGTTGAGCACTTGACTCAAAGCTATACACCTACAACATGTCCTCAACAACCAAGATACACAGGTATATGGTCATAATATATAATGTTATCACATATAATAGCATAATCCATCAATATTCATAACAAACATGCCCATGGAATAACAATTCAAATATTTGAAAGACATTAATTGGACAAGAAAAGAGTATTTCTATTAAAATATGATCAACAGAAGTTTATAAATGACAAAATTTTGTGTCAACACATCTCAGAACCGAGAAACTAAGTCCCTTCTAGTTGGGAATCCACCACTTCAATCCTCCACCAAAGGAAAGCTCATATAAGAGATACAATGAGGTTCTCCATCAAATAGGGAAGAGCTTGGAGGTTGAACAATGTGTTCAGACTTAAAAGAACAAAGGCATGCAGGCTCAATATGAACTGAATAATTTCTCCAGAGAAACTTTGCTCTCAAAGTTGAATTCTTCTCCTCTCTTCCACAGCTCAGATATGGCCCATTTAAAGCCTTCAAATGGAAATGAAGGGCTGAGTCAAAATGTTTCCAGTATATAGAAGGTCAAGGATCATGGATCCAGTGACGTGACATGGAAACCCGACACCATTTTTTAATTTTGGGCACAAAATTTGATGTGCGCGGGTTGTAATGGTGCAACCTATGTATACGCATGTCGTACAGTTGTTAGGGTGTGTATATGTGGAAAAATATGTTTTTTAGCTCTGGGAATTGAAAAAAGAGACTTCAAGTCTGCATAGGGAAATGGAAAATTCCTTCTAAGAAAGTTGCATGGGGTGAGGCAAATCTTGTTATAAAAGCAACACCAGGAGGTGACACGTGTTAGGTAGATTTGGCATTTTCAAGGTTGAGTTGGCACAGTATGGATTTTTGTTGGTTATTATTTCCCTTCTTGGGTTGTCTGAGTTATTGAACCAGGGTTCATGTCATTTGGGGTTCCAACAAAGCCTCTAAAACTATCGAACCTCCTGGTAAACCAGAAGGAAACACAGCACCTGGAAGGTACTGCGTAGTCTCACCTGAGATAGCTTTAAATGGGTGATTGTAAGACTCAGGTGTTTATAGCCTACGAAGGAGTAGGGGATAGGGGTTTCTTGATTAAATATAGGTACCGTGAGTTGTAAGGTAAACTACTTATTCCTTGAATTTGCATACGTATATCCCACAGTTTAATTCCAGCAAAGTATAAACAGATTCATAACAATGTATTAACTCATTCATCAAGCTTAACCATTAATTGTTGAAATAAAGTAGAGACATGCATACATTCAACACATTATGCAAGTATTACCATGGTTCACCCCCTCCTGGGCTACGTCCACAAAGATTTGGATCTTGGCTGTTTTATTATGGCAGTTCTGCATTTATGGCGCCGCGCGCTTACAATTCTTCAAAAAAACTGAGTAAGATCTATGTGAGATGAACTAGATTGCACCAGGCTCTATAGCCTTCTGTCTAATCCTTATATCTACCTTCCCTCGTATATTATTTTCTCAACAGCTTACAAAATCAGTTCATACAGCTAAAAAAATTACATATCGCCTATGCTCCTACATGGTTACAGTCTCCAAAACTTCACTCCAACCTAACCCTCAACAACAACAATAACAAAAACAACCATACCTATATGATACTTTCATATCTATATTTATACATTTCGGTCTCTTTAGCCTTTTACAGAATATTACCAAAACCCTAACCCTTTTTACGTTAGGTCTTTCTCCCATGCGCATGTTGTTCTTCCTCCAGCTATCGCTTTCCTTTGTGCACACTTTCTTGCATGCGCGTGTGTTGTTCTTTTGGCAGTTGTTACTTCAGTTTTCTGCATGCTTTCGTTCCCACGATCATGCTTCTTTCCCCTTCGTCCTAGAGCCAACAGGCCCCCAACAATGACATGTGACTCATCCCGAGTCACCTAATTTCTCTATGCTTCCTCGATCTCCTTGGTGATCGTCTGGAAATTCTCCTACAACTCTGCTACTTTTGTCAGTGCCTGCACAGTTTTCTCCTTGATGGTGTCAATTGTCTGAGCTCCCACTTCCTCGCTCATCAGTCCTACGCATTCTAGATGAGTCTTTGTTGTCTTTTTTCTGGCTTCCTCTGCCTCTGTAAGTACTTCTGCTACATGTTCCTGCAACGGTTCTATTTGAGCCTGACGCTCATGTTTCTGTGTTTACGCAGTGATAATTTTTGCCTGTATCTTCTTCAACTCTTGCGTTCCCTTGACCCGTTCTGGAATTGGTATGGTATTTTGTCATTTCTTGACTTCTTATATCATTGAATTGATCCTCTCCTCCTCCTTGTCCCAGTGTTGGACCTGTGGATACTCTTCCAGCCTTGTCCAAAGTTGCGTTGTTTTATCCAACAAGTCAGTTGTCATGCTAACCTATTTTTCTACCTCCTGCAGTTGCATTGTTGCTTCTTTCTTCCTTTGCTCCTTCACCGTTGGTGGAGTTGTTGGTCTAATCTGTCCGCGGAAAGTCTCGATCTCCTTCTGATACTGATCAATTTCCTGCACAATTTGGTCGATCTTTTTTGCGGCTAGGAGTTCATTTCCTTGCACAGTGGTTGGAATTTTCCCAAAAATTTCTTCCACTCTGCATTCCAACTCGTTTTTGTGTTCCTTCTCTTCCTGAGTTTCAAATTTGGCATGCGCACAAATTGTTTCCAGTGCTTCACACTTCTTTGTTGCTTGTTGTAGCTTGACTAAGTTTTTATGTGCTCGCGACTACATCTCGTGGTCGAAGCTAACCTGTAGTTTGTATAATTATCTTTATGGCATCCGTGTCAAGACCAATTGGATATGATCCAAATCCTTCAGTGGTGTTTGTCCCACAATTTCATCCATTCACAGCATGCTAGGCTTTATGTAGATCGTGGAATGTGCGTGTAGCACAGGAAGAATTGGGTCATGTTCTTCTACCTCCACCTTTTCTATGGTTTGTGTGGTCGATGGCTCTATGCCTCTACTGCTACTCGTGATCTGGGCTACCCCAAATTTCTTAAGGAGTTGTCTCATTTCTATCAGTTCCTTCTACAGTTTATCCCTGTGGTGCATGGAATGATCGTAATCCTCTGCGAGGCAGTCTTGGACCATTCTAGAAATCATCTCTCCATCATCCTCCTTGATTGAATAGTCTGGTGGTGGTCATTGTGCCTTCATTTTCTTGCGCGCACCTGCATCCTATACCTCTAGTCTCTTTGTTCCCCCTGGTTCCTATGTGATGGGGTTCGATACAGTTTCATGTTCTCCCTCAGCTAGTTTTCGTTGTCCATTGGTCGACTGATTAGTTTATGTCCTCCCCTTCTGGGTCCTTAGCTTCTCTGAGCCATCGTCTGCCAGAGTCGACTTAGTTTGGCCCGTTCTTCATTTCCTGGGTATTGGGATTTGTTGAGGCTGTGTTTCCGCCTGCAGAGCCCCTCCTTCTGCTATTTGTCCTGGTACTTCTCTGGGTATGGTTGGAATCCTCCATTCATCAAGCCATTCGCTAATGATCATGTATATATCTCCCTCGACGACGCAGTAGTGCATATTTATCCATTGTTTATCCAGGTCCTGCCTTGGTTGTATCCACATGGATTGTTGCCTAGACCAGAAATTGGCGATGCCCCCGTACGGTGCTACAGCCTCTAGTGTTATTCTCCATGCTCAGTTGATGGCTTCCTGTATCTCCCGTAGGTAAGCCTCGAATACAATTATTTTTTCCCTCTTATGCTTGGCTAGTGGAGCGGATCTCAAGACGCGATATCTTGCTCCTCCTAGATGTGGTGTGGTACAAAAGACGGTGTGTTCTGGTTCTCACCATCCCATGCAAGCTATGAGAGTGATCAGCCATGAGTAATGAAATTTTGTACCTACGTCCTGTGCATCTTTGTAGTCCACTTGGAACAAGTTTGATAGGTATGGCGCCCAACTCATGGAGGTACCTTCTGCGCACTGAGCTGTAATAGAAATGACTCCTGTCGGTATATCGTCTTTGCGGAATTTTCTTAGCAGTTTGAGGGGTAATATTTTTACGCCCAATTGCGTCGCAACATTGTTGATCCATTTAATTATAATTCCTCTTGTTCCCTTGTCAGTGCCATGTTTCTTATTCATCTCTTCTGCCAATGTTTTTTCCTTGGACTTATCATCCAGAATCAGTGCGGGATCCATACCCCGGGTGGGTAGGCCTGTTATCTGTGCGATAAGTTCGACAGTTATAGGGACGGTTTTTTCCAGCCATACATCCC